>CAJVPM010001469.1:0-11972 GCA_910592325.1 Scutellospora calospora | reverse complement strand
AGGGTCTTGTTTGTGGTTTGTGTTATGAGGTTGTTAAGTTTAGTTCTGTTTGTCTTGCAGTTTAACATGTGTAAGATTGTTTCTTCATTATCATAGAGCATATCTCTTTCTGCTTTTAGTAAGAGTGATATTTCATTCATTAACTATTCATAGTTTATTTGGTTATAAGTTTGGAGTTCAAGAGCTTCTTAAATAATGAGATCACTTTTCTCAAATAAGACTTTAACTAGTCTAAATATTAGAGTTTGATTAAGATTGTATGTACTTCTAGCATGTTGTATAGATTTGATATAGTGCTTAATTCTAGTCTAGAGATTATAGTTATAGTTATAAAAGATATCAGTATAGGCTTTGTAAGCATACATATATTCTAGATTACAAAAATAGGTTCTGAGCACTACTATCTTCAAATAGCATTTGTGATTTTGGCTCTTCTTTTTTGCAAACTTTGCAATTAACAAAGATTCCTTGACCTTTATCTTGTTGATAGAAAAATATGCTTTGTGGGTCATCACGATCTAGTCTTTAGTAGAAAGTAGTATAACAAGATTTACAAATTAATCTTTGTTCTGATTTAAATAGTCCTAATTCAAGTTGGAGTATAGTATATTAGCAACAATAAAAAACTCAGTGATGACTATAGTAAGAGAATCTTTGTTTTTCAATAGCTTATCTGTTGTATCTATAAGCTAAGCTAAGGTTTTGTTGTTTAAACTCTTTTATAGAACAATCTATTTCAAGATATCCTAATTTATAGTATCTATAGCAATAGTTTTAAAGGTATTGTCTATATGTATAATCATTTTGGTTATAAGTTTTACAACTTTCTCTTTTAGGTATTTGGTTAGAACAAAAGATAGCAATATGTCCTTTTTGATTACATCTGCAGCAAATATTTTCAGGGCAACCTTTAAAGAAGTAGTTAGTTTATCCACAAACTCTACAAGATTTATAAGTTTGAGAGTGTTTACATGGAAATTAAATTTGCCATCCTTGGTTATCATCAATTACAGAGGTTTCTCTTACTTTAAAAGAATACAACTCTTGTAATGTTAAATATTCTTGATCAAAAATTTCTAAATCTTTTGGGTCAGTAATTGTTGGTTATTTAGATAAGGGTTGGTCTGATTCATAAGTAGTAGTAGTTGAGTATTTCTTGTTATTCTATTTAAATAAATAGTATCTATTAGCCTAATTATAGTTGGCCTTAATCTTCTTAGACAGATCATTCTCAAGTAATAGAGAGTAAGAGGTAGTAGGTACTACTTCAATGGTAATAGGTATGTGAGTACCTTTAATTTCTATAGAAAGGTCTCTAATGATTCCAAGTAGTCATGTAGAGATTCTAACAGCAGATACAATAAAGCTAGTAGAGGTATTTTCAATTTTTAGTCCTAGCTTTTTTATAATACTATGAGCAATCATGCTCATAGCAGTACCACTATTAATTATTACCTGATAGGGTTGATTCTTAATTTGTATATTATACTTGACAGGAGTAACATGTTGAGGTAATAAATTTTTATCTTTGGTTTCTTTATACAAATATGCTGAGATAGCATTCCTAATAGAAGTATTAGCAAGAAAAGCTTCTTATTAGTCTTGGGTCATTTGAGATTTTTGATTATTTTCTTTATTATTATCTAGGTAGTTAACATTTCTAGAGGCTTTTTGGTATTTATTCTTTCTGTTAGATTCTTGTGAATAACTTCAGCTTCTGTTGTCTCTATTCTAGTTTCAATAACTTCTTTCTTAACTTTGTGATTAATTTCTTTTTTTCCATTAGTTATCAGATCTTTGGTAAAAGAATTTGAGACTCTTTCTCTTGAGTTATTGTTGAAGTAATATCTTTGTTTGTTATCACAACTATATTTTTGATTTCTACTTCCTTTACATTAGTCATTCTTTTTTGTTTGGCATTGAGCAATAAAGTATCTATTTTTTACCATAGTAATAGCAAGTAGCTTAAGGTTTAGAAGCTTTAAGGGATTCAATATAGTTAGTTTCTTTGACAATAAATTGTTTTTGTGCAAAGTTGATGCTTAGTTAAGTAATTTGTTTAGTTAAGTCTTGATAGCTTGATCTGTTTCAGTATTTTTACTTGATGCTATTACATATCCAGTTTCTTATCTTTTAGCACTAGTTAGAGCAGTATTTAAAGTGCTAGGCTCTGAGGCTTGTACATTAATAGCATATTCAGGATATAGGCTTTGGATAAAAAGTTGGATAATAAAAATAGCAGGAAAGGCATTTGTTCTATCAATTTTCTTTTTCAATTCTCTAAATCTATTTACATATGTATTCACAGTATTGTTGCTTTGTTTGATCTCAAAAAATTGTTTCTGCCGAATAGTTTTCTGTTTAGGAGTATAAAATCTATCTTTAAAGAGATGTTTAAAATTTCGATCTTAATAAGTATTATTATCAAAAATATTAGAAGCAAAGTTAAGGGTAGTGAACTAATCAAGAGCAACTCTTTTGAGAAAGATAAGGACAAGTTCAAGTTTTTTATTATTGTTCTATCTGTTGGCAGTAGTAGCTCTTCTGAATTCTTTAAACTATTCTTCTAGGTCTTGAGTTCCATCTCCTGAAAAGTATTCAACTTTGATAAGACTCTTCTTAGATCCTTGTTCAAAAGTATTAGCAAGGTCAGTTATTACTATAGCAGTAGTATTTAGAGTAGCTTTAGTCATTGCAAGTTGTTGTTGTTGTAAAAGTAAAAAGTTTATAGGTAGTAGTAAATTAAAAAGTAGAGGAGGTATAGTAAGGTCTTCAAATATTAATAGTGTATCAACTAATATTTGGGGACTTCTAGGTTCAGAGTATACCTGAGTTGCAAAGAGGTTTCGCTAATAGAGATAGTATTCTGATTCAAGATAATAATCATACTGATTATAGTATGTAGGGTCAAGGATAGATATGTTGTAGTGAGTATATCAAGCAAAGAGTTGACTTATAATTTCTTGGGAGTTGTAGTTGTTATCTCAATAAGTGCAGCTAAATATAATATCTTAACAAAAAATTCTAGTAGTAGTTGAGTTATTTATCTGGCCTAGGTTATGAAATAAGTTTTGGATTTTTCTACTATAGGTTAAAGCATTATAGAACTGTTAGTACTAGTTCCAAAATCTTCTAAAAGGTTGGTATTGGCTTGTTCTTCTTGTTAGGTAGCAGTTAATACAAATGGTATCAGGTGCGAGTGCTTGAATAACTAAGACAGCTCTGTAGTTATTAGTTAAATATTCTTCACGATGAGTTTGAATAGCTTCTTGGTGAAATAGTTGTATAGTATAATTCATATAACTTGGTATAAGTTCTTCTTTTATCCTAAGAGATCTTTTTAATTAGTAGTTTATTTCTTCTTTGTTGTCTAGGAATGTTTTGTTTAGTTATCTTCTTATTATCTTCTGATATATTACTTTCAGGTATTTTGTTTCTTCTTTAAAGTTATTTCTTTCTTTTCTTCTGAAAATATTTCATCCAGATATTTTATCATCCAAGAATTTTTTGTCTAAGAATGGAATTGCTTATGTCTACACTTTAGCTTGTGAGTAATTCACTTTAGAATTCTTACTCTTTACTTCCAATAAGTAAAGTACTTTGTCTTTTTTTAGGTAAGGGAATATTTTTTCTTCGATAGTTTTCTTTCAACAATATTTCTTTAGCTTTTCACTAGAAGGCATCAAATGTTATAGATAGTATAGCCTTCTTAGTACACTATAAGTAACAGTAACATAGCTATCTAATTACTTTAAAAAGCAGTATTTAAGAGTGAAGTTTCTTTAACTAATTGTAAAGACAAGTTCTACTCTACAAGAGGCAGTTCATTTTGGTTTATTAATAACAATATATTTATTAATTATAAATATTTAGAGTCAAGTACAAGAAGGAAGGGTGAGTTAAGATTTAAACAACTAAAAGGCAAGAGGAGAAATTCTACTTATATTTATAACTTTTAACAAGTATTATGTAAATGTTAGCAAAGTGTCATATAAGCGACTTGTGCAAGCGTCACTTAAGTATTCATGCAAGTAATAGTTAAGTATCACTATTAATAGTTTGGCACAGTAAGGGGTACAGTACTTAGCACAGTTTAGCATAGTTCAGCATAGTCTTTTAGCATGGTTCGTCACAGTATTAGCATAGTATTTAATACAGTTTTGGCACAGTATTTGGCAAAGTATTCAGCACAGTTTGGTACAGTATTTAGCATAGTCTAGCACAGTATTAGCACATTATTCTCTTGCTACAGCCTATGTTTTCTTCGAATGTTATATAATAACTTTGGATATAACTTATATCATTGTATAGTTAATATTCTTGACTACAATATTACTTAAGGGTATTTTTTACTATGATCACTTCTTGAGGTACTTCACTTAGAGATGAATTTTTATAATAATTTTTTCTACTCTAAAATATCTATACTAAAATAATACAATATAAGAAATAACTAAATACTAATAAATATAACTAAAATATAATAATAAAATAATTATAATAATAACTAAAATCTATCCTATAACAATATACTCAAGTGCTTTAATAAGTAGTGATATGTGTACTGTATTATAGACTTTTAACATATCTTGGGATAGTATTCACAGTTCTTTTTTGCTTGTATATATATTATTAGTTATATATATTAGTATAGAAATTGGTATTGCAGTAGAGGTATTAGTTAAAGCGACATGATTATGTTTACTTAGTATTAGATATCTGCAAAAAACATTTGTAATTCTGGTAGTTATTAACTTTGTGAATATCTTTCTCATATACTCAATAAGTGATATCAGTTATATATATATGTGCTTGCCTATGAACTTTGGTTTTTTTAAAATTGGATATATACTAGCATGTCTCCATATTTTTGAGATTTGTTGTAGGCTAATACAGGTATTAAAGATATTCAGTAGTAAATTGGTACCATAGGTATTTAGATATTTGAGCATTTCATTAGATATGCTTTGTAGTCCTGTTGCTTTGTTAATTGATATATTCTGAATAGCTGTATTGAGTTCATCTATTGTTATAAACTGAGTTGTGCCTTTATACTACTTTTCTGAAACTTGTTTGATTGGTTTATAGTCCTCTTCCCAGTTGTTTCAGTATTGCTAATTTGGTAGATTTTGTTTTGTCCAAGTTTCATAGTGAGCTCTAACTTTATCTCTGATTTTGCTAGGGCTTGTAATTATATTGTCTGTTATAGTAATATTGTAGATGATTACAGAATCTGATTGTCTTTAAAAGATACTATTAATTATTTTGAAGGTATCTGTATTGAAGTTCTAGTATCTACATGATATATGTTAGTTAATTTTGTTATTGTATGCTATGTTATTTTCTAGTTTTCTTGCTATATATATTGTTTTTTGAAGGTTTTTTAGTATATGTATTGTTTGAGTAAAATTATTCTTCATCAAATAGCTGTTAGTGATCTTTGTAATTTTACTATCTGTGTTTTTACTTATATATTTAAGTTCATTATTTATGTGTTTTATATTTAGTGGTTAGTTTATTTTTGTTTTGTTATTATGATTAAGTTGTCTGATTATTTAGTTGATTTTTTGAAATAAGGTATATAGTTGTGTAGTCTTGCTAAAAAATATATATATCTAACGTGTACTAACTTTAGTCATTGGTATATTCTTTTTTGCTACTATTTTAACTGCTTCATTAAAATAGTACTAGTATTTGTTGAGGTCTGTTTTATTTGTTATTAGCTGTTTTAGCTCTTTTTTAATTAGCATCTCTGTTATAGTATTAGAAAATTCTTTCTAGCTATCTTTTGTTATTTGGTCATATTTGTATATAGTACATTTGTATTATTTACTTCTAGAGTTTTTGATATATGAGTTATAGCTCTATGCTAAGGTGACTATTTTGTGATCACTATTTGTGATGTTTTCAGTACTAGTTAGTTTTAGTGGGGAGAATATATATATAATATTATTCGATATCTATATGTCATCATGGAATCTATATCTCTTTGTATATGGCTTTTGCGAGTTTGTGGAGGATGTAGGTAGCTAGGTTGTGTAGCTCTTTGTGTTTATCTGTGATTTAGTTAATACATATCATATCCTGGAAATGTAGTAGTCCTAGATTATTGTGTTATATACTATCTGCTGTAGTTGTATTTAGTAATCTTGTAATAGTGTTATTAACAAGTTAGATGTTGTTTGTACTATTTTCTTTGTATTTGGTAAGGGTCTTGTTTGTGGTTTGTGTTATGAGGTTGTTAAGTTTAGTTCTGTTTGTCTTGCAGTTTAACATGTGTAAGATAGTTTCTTCAGTTTCTTTGCATCTTGGATACTTTGGATTTGGATATTTCTGTGGGTTTCTTTTATGTAAAGTTGTTAATACTGGGAGTTCATTTAATATAATTTTAATTTTGAAGGCTTTCATATTAGAATGTTTAGAATTAGTACTTCAAGTTATTAGTTTTTCCGAGTAGTTTAGATATGCATGTAGTATATCCTAGTCAATAAGTTCATGGTATGTATCCCAGTGAGTTGCATAGTTTTGTGAATGCCAAGTTGCAATTTAGCGAGCATTGCAGAGATGGCGTATGAACCTTCTTGGATTGTGTGTAGTTGTCGTACCTTGCCAAAAGGGTATAAATAAGTCATGTCAAACCTTGTTGTGTTGTATTTCTGTACTGTATCTAGTACAATTTGAAGAAGATGTGATGACTGCGTGTTGGTTGTAGTTTATTTTCCATGTGATTTCTTTTTGTGTTGCAATAGTTTTAAGTGATGCTATATTCTGCTAGTTGTTTTGAGAGGGTCTGTTACCATATTTATAAGATAGTTCAACCTTAAGCTTGTTGATTTTGTTTGCTATGTTTTGACAGTTTACTGTATTTATACTATGGATCTTGTAGGAGCTATTAAGAAAATACAACTTATTGCATCATATATTGCTTTGGTTTGCGTTGGCCAACTCTTGAGAGTTTGGTAAAATTGGACTTGTAAATTTGATATCTTCTATATTGCACTAGTACTAGTATATTTGTTGTTTTGGTAATTATATATATTTAGAATTACTTCAAGGTTATGGTTATTTAATATGAGCATTTTCATTTTTTGTAGTTATGTTGCAATGGCCTCATCAGAGATAGTTTGCTATATAACAGTTTGTTTGTTATTTGTCTGTTTTGTGAGTACTGATGTATTATGTATCTTGGTATTTCTAAGATTAGATATGGTCTTCTAGATTGCATCTTATGTTTCAGTTACAATCTACCTGAATTTTAATTAGATTTTTTACTCCTTTCTAAATAGTGCAATACTTCTTTTTTAATTTTTTGTCGTTGAGGTTGTAGTCTTGATATTGCAGGAGTTTGTCATTATTATTTGTTTATACCTAGTGCTGAATATTGGCTTTGTTGTTTTTTATCGAAGAAATTTTACTAATTGTATATTGGCTATCTGTGAATATTACCCAGTCTTTTTGTTTAGTTTGTCCTGATTCTTTGTATGATAATTAATCTGAGTTAGCTTTTCTTTCATGTTTAGTAGTTGTAGGATGATAGCCTCTTCTAGTGTTTTGTACTATTTAGATTGTCTGCCTCTAGGAATTTTTCCTGTAGATTGTAGTAGGTGTTGCTATTTAGTTGTATATATATGTGTATTGTCCACACATTGTTTGATGTAATATAGTCCAAGTCTGTTCATGCAGTTTTTTATTACCTGTGGTTTAGGTAATATATTTATGATTGTGTTTATTGATTAGCTCTCTGTTTCTAGTGGCCTGGGCCAATTATTGCTACTATAGGTAATCTGAATTCTTAGCTTGTGAATTTTGTATATAATCTGAGCTAGGGTCGTGATATATTGTATACTGTCAAATAGGCAAGCTAGATCTGTTAAGATGGACTTGTTTGTAGTAGCAGAGTTTTGTAATTGTTGTAGTCTGATCTTTAGAGATAAGTTTGTGAAATCAGTATGATTTAGATGCTTTATAAGTGTAGAGAAATGTTGTTGTAACTGGATATTCTCCACTTTTTTTAATGCGTATATTTTGTAGTTGTAAATTGTTGATGATAGTATTGATATAGCAAGTCTTGCTTTATGTTTTGCGATATTAGTATATTTATTTGTGATTTGGGTACAGGTAATATCTGGCAGGAAGGTGTTTTGAATTCTGTATGCGAGTCTAGTTAGTATAACTATGTTTATGATGTAGATTGCTTGCTTCTCAGTAATCTTTGCAGTTTGCAATTTGTTGAGTGCGTTGAGGCTTTCTTTTTTGATGATATTATAGTTTGGTATGTACTGCTTAGTAATTGAGTACCAGCAGCCAAGGAATCTAAAGGCCTCTGTTTTCTTTATACTGCATAGCCTGGTGTTGTCAAAAGTGATCTCTGAGTGCTGTTCACTGTTTATTGTTGCTAGAACTGATTTTGTTGGGTTTACTTTAATGTTAGTTAGGGCAAAGAATGATAATGCAGTGGTTAAGATACTGCTCAACTCTTGTTTGGAGTTAGCAACTCACATCGTATTATCTATAAAGGCTAATACTAAGAAGCTTGAGTATGCATATTTTGTTTTTTCTAGTGCTATGTATGATGTGCTTAAGGTATATCCTTGGTATTAATTTGAGACTCTGCTGATCAATGGGTCATAGTATATTCTCCACAGTAGTGAAGTAATAGTTTCTCCTTAGTCTATTCTATTGTGTACTGGATATAGATTAGTAGTTTCCTGGTTTGTAATTACAGAGTTATACCTTTCAGTGAAGATGTTATTGATTAGATTGTATATTTCTTCTAAGTTCTTTTTCGCTTGAGTACTTTAATGAGCAGTGGTATATGTACTGTGTCATAGGCCTTTGACATATCTTGGGATAACATCCATAATTCCTTTTTGCTCATATGTATATTGTTAATAATATGTGTTAATGTGGAGATTAATAGAGCAGTAGAAGTATTGAGTAGTGCAACGTGATTGTGTTTACTCAATATTGGATATCTGCAAAGTACATTTGTGATTCTGTTAGTAATTAATTTTGTGAATATCTTCCTTGTATGCTCAATAAGTGATATCAGTCGAGTATATATGAGCTTGCCAGTAAACTTTGGTTTTTTTGAGATCAGGTATATACTAGCGTGCCTTCACATTTTTGGAATCTGCTGTAAGCTAATACAGGCATTAAAAATATTTAGTAGTATATGAGTACTGTGGGTACTTAAATACTTAAGCATTTTATTGGATATGCCTTGTAGTCTTGTTGCTTTATTAATCAGTGCATTCTGAATAGCTGTGTTGAGTTCATCTATTGTTATAGGTTGAGTTGTATCCTCATACTACTTGGCTAAAACTTGTTTACTAGGTTTATAGTCCTCCTTTCAGTTGTTCAAGTGCTGCCAGTTAGGTAGGTTTTGTTTTGTTCAGGCTTCGTAATAGGCCTTAACTTCTTCTCTAATTCTACTAAGGCTTGTAATTATGTTGTCTGTTGTAGTAATATTATGAATAATTACGGGATCAGATTGTCTTTGCAAGATGCTATTGATCATTCTAGAAGTATCAGTATTGAAGTTCTGATATCTTTGGGTTATATGTTGATTAATTTTGTTGTTATGCACAATATTGTTTTCTAATTTTCTTGCTGCATATGTTGTTTTTTGAAGGTCTTTTAGTTTATGAATTGTTGAGATAATATTACTATTTGTCAGCTGACTATTAGTGATCTCTATAGTTTCACTATCAGTATTTTTGCTTATGTATTTTAGATCATTGTTTATTTGCTCTAGGTTTATAGATTGATTTGTTTTTGTCTCGTTACTGTGGTTAAGTTGTCTGAGTATTCGGTTGATTTTTTGAAGTGAGGTGTGTAGTTATGTGACCTTGCTTGAGAATGTGTATACTTGATGTGTGCTGACTTTAGTCATTAGTATATTCTTTTTAGCTGCTATTTTTACTGCTTCATTGAAGTAATGCCAGTGTTTGTTGAGGTCTGCTTCATTAGTTATCAGTTGTTTCAGCTCTTCTTTATTTAGCATTCCTGTTATAGAGGTAGAAAAGTCTTCCCAGCTATCTTTTGTTATTTGGTCATATTTGTATATAATTCGTTTTCACTGTTTACTTCTTGAATTTTTAATATGTGGATTGTAGCTCCATGCTGAGGTGACTATTTTGTGATCACTATTTGTGATATTTTCAGCACTAGTTAGTTCTGATGGGGAGAACATATGTATAATATTATTTGATATCTATATGTCATCAATTTGGCTATTCCTATTTTGTCTTGACCAGGTAGATGTGGTGATATTGAAGTATTGAAGTGAACTATACAGGCCACTGTTTGCTAGAGTTTGGAGAAATGATAGTTTTGTTTTTGAATCCCTTGTACTGTCATGGTTAAAGTCTCCCATGGTAATTATATTATAGTTTTTGCTGTTAGCAAATCTTACCCAGTCTGAAATCATGTTTTGGGTTTGTTTTTTTAACTCAAGCTTGTTTGATAGCATGTATACTGAAATTATTCTAACTTTGTTATGTTGAGGGAAGAAGAAGTCAATTGAGATAGTAGTACCATTTAGTACTTGAATATTGTAGATATAGAGTCAAAGAGGTTTGGTGATAGCTATAGCTATTTCCATACTTGCTTTTTGTTTCTTAGCTGTATTACTATCACAGTTTGATGTATATAGATAGTAGAAGGGGTTTGCAGTATTAAGCTCTGTATAGGTTGAGTTTGGAAGCTTTGTTTCAGTTATACTAATTATATGTAGATCTTGTTCTTGGCAAAATTCTAACCAAACTTGATACTTTAGTTTGTCATTAATTCCTTGGACGTTGTGTGTTGCAATATTGATATAGTTCTCTATATTAGGTGGTCTTTCTATATTTGTAATATTAAGATTTTGATATTTTGTATTAGATGAGTTAGCGCTTGATGTTAAGTTATCTTTGTTGTTTAGTGTTTTTGAGATGCTTGTATCTGTTTTGCTATTGTTGCTCATTTGTAGTATTAAAGATATCCCAGGTTGGTTCTGGAAGGGTAGGTAAATTTAAGATATTTTCTGGAATATGGTTGATAGTGAAATATTGTTTAAGTAGTTCTAAAGTAGATGTTACATTAGTTTGTTGAGTAATTGGAAGTTCAAGATCTTCTGTAGAGACCTCTAGTGCTGATAGTTTTTCAAGAATTTCTTCTTTTGTATCTGATAATATTAGTTTAATATTTTCATGTTGGTTAGTTTCATTGTTGGATGCTTCGATCTGAATTCAGTAATTTGGTATTTTGTTGAAGTAATATTGTGTTCTAAGCAGTTTTGTTATTTCTTTGAGTTGTGATACTGTAGTAATAGGTATAATAATATTTAGGTATTCAAGATTTTGTGGGTCTTTTGGTAGCTCAGGTTTGTTAGTAGAGTTAGCTATCATAATATTTGAAAGGATTGGGAATCTGATATCATAGGAGTATTTTGCCTGCTCCATGAATTTCTTTGCAACATCGTTGTCTGTTATTGGGTATAGGAATTTGTCTTTAGTCTTGATTTTTTGAGAGTCTTCAGGTAATCTAAGTTTGGGTTTAAAGAAGTCATTGAGAATATACTTGAATGTATAGTATTCTTTTAATATGTTCGCAATTTTACCTATTGGTCTGAGAAGCTCTGCTCAATCAAAAGAGAATAGATATTACACTTTTGAATTAAGCTCTTGATATGTGAAGGGTAGTAGTTGTCTTGGTGGTAGTAGATCGAAATAGCTACTTGGTATTCTGGAGAATTGATAGTGGTCCTGAAGTTTTCTTTTATAGTATGTAAGGTCTCTTAATGTAGCATGGTTTGTAATTGGGAAGAGATCTCTAACGTTTGAATGTAGATTAGAGAAGTCTTCAGATAGTGAGTCTAAATTAATAAAGTACTTTACTGAAACTTTAGTTTTTTGCAAAATATATTTATCATATTATTATCATATGATTATCATATATTTATAATATTATAAATTTAAAAATATATT
>CAJVPM010001468.1:0-11973 GCA_910592325.1 Scutellospora calospora | reverse complement strand
AATTCAGCAAAATTATTAGTAAATAGTAAATGTTTAGTAAAATTACTTTCTAAAAAATAATTTATAATTAATTAATACTTATAAATTTCTTAGAGATTTTAATTACAGTATAATTTGAATTAGATTAGGAAGTCAAGAGAAGATAGATGTGTATGTCTCAAGAATCACAGGAATAAGTACCAAGATTATCGCAGTAACTAGAAACTGGTGTAGAATAATAAAGAAGATAATTATCAAAGAGGAGAGCGAGTTTCTGAACAGAGCACTCGAAGAGCTCGAACAAGAACTTAGGGCTGCAGAAAAGACTAAAAAGAGTGTAGCAGAACTTAAAGAAAACAAGAACTCAACAGTAGAGGATAATTCACAGCCTATAGAAAAGATACAAGAAGAAGCAAAGAGTAGTAAAAAAAAACCAAAACAGAAGAATGCAGTCAAATACCACAGGAATCAGAGAGGAAAAGAAAAGAAGGCGCTAGCTCAAAATCAATAGTAGAACAGGTGCTTGAATATTTAAATAGAAAACAAATAAACAGAAATAGAACTGCTACCAAAATCCTACTAGGAGATGAGAGGAAAGTAGAAGGTGCAAACTCACAACTCGAGGAGATTCTTAACAAGTCAGCAAAGGAATTACCCCAAAATATACAAGATATAGAATTAACGCTCAATACAGAAATTGAAGATCTAGCCCTTTGAACGAAAGACATTATCTTAGAAGATATAGATGATGCCTCTTTAGGTACATCACAAATAGAAATAAATGATTCTAAAGAGTATTGGAAGAGACAAATAAATCATGCAGTAGCAAATTACAAGGAGCCAAAAGGAAATGCTTTAGAAGATAGTATGTGAGCCCCGAATGAGAATACATATGAAAATTTAGGAGAATATAAAGCGAAAATTGCATCAATAGCACTACCAGGCAATACAAAGGAGGAGCGAATTAAATTTGTGAAAGGAACACTATATAAAAGTAATCACATTAGTAAGATAGAAGAGTGCTTCATTAGAGGAAATGCTTGGGTAATCATAAGCTTTGACTATTGGAAAGGTCTAGAGTCTCTCAAAAATAGAATAAGTAGAAAAGAGATCGAATGGTACAAAGTGTTATTCGAAGAGAAAAACTTGCAGGAAGAATACAGATATATAATTGATAATAAATATAGCAAGATTACAAAGCAAGAAAATAACAAGAAACCCAAAAAAGAAAACCTAATTCAAGCTCCACGTAAGAAGGAAATTACAGAAGACAAGAGAAATGAAGAAGTAAAACAGAACCCAGAAATCACTTCTTCAGATAAGTGTACTAATAGAATATCAGTATGGGATCTTCTGACTTGAACAAAAAGACCTCAAGTCTTTGAGTCAGTACGGCATTTTGGAAGAGTCAGATTTATAGAAATAATCAGAGAAACATATGAAAAAACAAGAGCTGAGATAGAATTCGAACCAGGGTCGTTAAATATTGAAGAGATAGAAAAGATCTGGTATATTCTGTTTGTAGGAGAGTTCTTGGTAAGAATCACTCTGGGATTAAGTAATTTTGAAAAACTCAAGACATGAAACAGGTACTCTAGAAGATTACTTGACTTACTAGAGTACACTAATAAGGTACTTCTCTGAAGACAAGTTAAACGAACAGGAGCCAAATCTTTGCATATATTTAAAAATACTAACGAAAACAATATAAGAAGTACAACTGTTTATTTTTTAAATAAGAAAGATTTACTTAACAGCTCAAGATATGCAACATACTACTACGATGAAAAATTAAAATGTGCACCTTTAAAAGAAAACAACTAGGAAACCAAACAGACGCATAAAGTACAAGAAGGAATACAAGAAGGTACTGAGAGAAGAAGTGAAAAAAGTTTAGGAATAATGAAAGAAACGAAGCCAGACCTAGTAGAAGAAAGTTTGAAACATGCACAAAAAAGATCCCAATTCAAGGAGAGAAAAGAAGAAATTTGAGAAGGCCGAGCAAGTAAAGAGTTATAAGGAAACAGATAGAGAAAGTACAAAACTCTAAGAATGGAAAGAAGCAGTGACAATGAAAGCAGTGATAGTACAGAAAAAAGAAAATACAAAAGAGCTCAAAGTGTTAAGACAGTAAAAGAGAGAAGAAGTTATTATGCAGAGAGGAAACCAAGTTGCAAAAAAAGAAAAACTGAGATGAGTAGTCTCAGAGGTCTACTTGAAAACCTCTTAGCTCTAACTAAAGAGGAAGACTCAAGATCTAGCTCAGAAGGTAGCTATTGAGACTTTAGAGTCCTAAATCACTTCTAAATAGTTGTACTAGTTGAATTACAGAGAGCTCAGATTTCTCAATAAGGAAAACTTAGAAATCAGAAAAAGGTAAGAGAGTTAGAAAACCAGTTCACTCAGATGAAAATGAAGGCTTTAGAATTTTAAAGTTGAGCACACATAACATCAACAGTCTTAAAGCAAGTAGTTACAAGCTCAACTTGATACTAGAATAGGCAAAAGAAGAAAATGTTGATATCCTAGAAATTTGCAAAACGAACATTTCAGAGCTACAAAGCAGATTCCTAATTCCAAAAGATAGTAGATATACAGGGTTTTGGACAAATGCAAATGAAAACAAGTTAAAAGGTTCAAGAGTAGGGATAGTAGTCAAAAAGAATTGGGAAAAACATATTAGACAAATCAACAGATTCAGTAACTACCATATTGATGCTTTACTACTTTTCAAAAGATATAAACTAGTAATCATCAATACCTACATCCTGCCAAGTGATAAGGAAGAAAAGAAAAAGATACAGCAGTATATAATACAAAAGATTAGAGAATACGAGAAAAACAAAATATGAATAATTATACTTTATAACCAAATTTCATATATAACGCTAGTATCTGAATCTTTAGAATTTTAAAAATCAATCCAACTTTTCTATAAAATTCAACAGTTTTTGTAAATTCTGGGACACCTAATTAAAAAAAAAAAAATTGTAGATTATCCGATTCGATAAGTTTTTGATTTTGACTTGATTAGTAAAATACTATCAAGCCGAAATCTGACGGCTTTATTAATTAATTTTCTATGACATTAATGTACATATTTGTAGCTCAATTTTAATATATTTATTTAATTTATTATACTTAATAAAGATAGTTGAATTAATTTAACAAATATCCAAACTTTAAAATAAATATTATTATTAATATATATATATTTGTTGAAATTTTATAGTATTTACTATTATAATACTATTTAAAAATTTTATTAAATAAATAAATAAATAAATTTATACCAAAAATAATTTATATATCGCGTATATGTACAATAAAAGATTTCAAAATTTAAAAATCAGACATCTATTTCAAAAAAAAAAAACAAGTATAATAAGTGATTTATAAAATTTATATTTTTTATTTAGCCATCCAAAGTTTATTACTTAGTTTTTCATAACATTAAATTTTAAATCAGACTCGGTCAGTTTTTTTTTTTTATAAAGTTTTCAAACTTTGACCCGATCTGGGTTATAAGAACCAATTCTATGGCCTTAATTATAAATTTATTGAGAATTACTATATATCCAGGGCCGATGATTTTCTGCATTGCACGAATGCAGAATGTGTCATAGCCATTACAGAATGGCCTAAAAAGAATTCACTAGCCAATCAAATTTCAAGGTATTGTGTAACACATAAAGGTAAAAAAAAAAAAAAAATTTATTTAACACTAATTTGCTTTTTTTTTCATTGCGATGAAAGAACTTGGATCAGCTAAATTATTCTCCACAAATTAAAACCCAATATAGGAGCTGCTGGAGATGATAAATGACTAGATCACTTGCTCAAAATTTAAATGACTAGTTATTTGTTTAAATAACCTAGGTCATTTGGTTATTTGGGTCATTTGTATATGAAGTAATTTTATTGGTCGAATAGTTAATATGATTTTATTAATCGATAATCGTAGCCACATATAAAAGTTAAAATATTACTAAGTTAATTAATATTTACATATTAAATAAAGTTATTCAGAAAAATAAATTGCATATTCTTGAAAATTTTATATAATTTTATTAACTTTTTATTAAGTTACTTTTGTGTTTTATATTTATATATAAAAAATTTTAAATTTTTTTATATAAACATAAAACACAAAAATAATTTAATAAAGATATTCAAATTAAATAAAATTTTCAAGAATATGCAATTTGTTCTTCTTATAAACTTTACTTTTATTATTATTATTATTATTATTATTAAAGCTACTTCTTTAACCAATTGGATTTTATTAATTTTTATTACAAAGTTACATATATGGTTTCTTTTAAGGTTTATAATTACATGATAAGTATTCAACAAGCTATATATATAACTTTAGTCATTATCTAATTTAAATAGTTCATTATATAGATATTAGATTATATATTTGGTTTTATATTATATTATTATACTTACAACTTATTTGTAGGAATCTTTCTTTAATACAATTTAAGTTTTCTTGTAATATATATTATCTAATATATTATAAGTATATAAAGTTTTAATTAATCTCAGAAGTAATTTCTACTAAAATATTCATATATTTATTTTACAAATTCATCTAGTTTAAACTCTTATAGTATTTGTATAATTCTAGATTTTACTATAGTTCTTTACTAGTTAGTTAACTTAGTTCTTTTCTAGTATCTAGTTAGTTATCTTATTTTTCTATTTAGTAATCTTAAATCTTTTACTTTTATTAAACTAAGTTTTTTTTCTAAATTAGATTTTAACTGATATAATCTTATAAAAAAGCTATATTATTTCACTAACTCAAAATTTTTACTATACAGATTTTTTGCTTGTATATTCTATTAAAATTTATTTATATAATATTATATCATACTTTTAAGTTTAAATCAATTTGATATAATTTAATTTATAAGAGTCTATCTTCAGAAGCAAACAGATTTACTATAATATATCACAAAGTCTAGAAAATTATTCAAATTTGTTAATAATAAGATTTGAACTTTAAATCTATTATATAGCAATCTGATAACTTAACTACTATACTAGATTACTAGACCTTCTTAAAAACTTAACTTAATATATAAATATCAATTAACTTAATAATATTTTATCTTTTATATATAGTTATAATTATTAATCATATTTTATAAAAATTATTTTTGTTTAATAATCAATTTTGATTAACTAAAATATATTATATTTTTAAACAATTTTTTATAAATTATTTAAATTTAAAATGACTAAATAACTATTATTAGTTATTTAGATAATTTGAATTATTTTAAATTATTTATTATTTTTAAAAACTACTAATCTAAAAAATTAAAATAATAATTATGAATATTTAATATTCAAAAAAAAAAATAAAGTCTAATGATCTTAGTATAGTAGTTAAGTTGTTAAACTACTATATAAAAGATCTAAAATTCAAATCCTACTTTCAATAAATTTGAATAATTATTCAGATCTTTGTATCTAACTTATAGTAAACTCTATTTATTTCTAAAGATTGCAATTCTGTAAATTATATTATACTAATATTAATTAGATTTTTTTTTTTTTTTAACTTAGGCGATCTTGCCCTTCATTTATTAAAAGAAAACATACATGATGTTACAACAAAAATCAAACTAATCTATATTAGTTATATAACTGCTCTCTTTTTCCAATTCTGGACTCACTCAGCTGCCCTAGATGCCCAAGTGCGATCAGCTGCAAAAGTGATTTTCCTCCTACTAGAGCAGTTTGCCTAAGCAAATTCATGCTCTAGTGATCCATAGAAGGCTCCTCTGCACCTATTCAAGAACCCATAGTTATTTTTAAAACTTAACCAGCTTTCTTTTAAGCCTTTTTCAATTCATGTCTTCACTTTAGCTTCAGCTAGGTTTTGAATTCTCTCCTCCTTGCTTTTACTTAATTCTTCATAGTTGTTTCTGCTTAATTTCTGGTTTTCTTTATTTGATATGTTCTCTTTTCCGAGTTTATTATGCTTTTGCTTTACTTTTTTTCATTTTTCTTTAAACTTGATGTTATTCCTCTCTTCCCATTCTAGCATAATTTCACATCGCAATTTCCATAATTTTTCGAAGAAAATATACCAGAATAGTTCAGAGAACCAACTTATTGCCTTATTGGCCTTGGAAGCAGATCCCAAAATTTCTTTAATACTTGTTGTGAACTAGTTACTTGTTAGACCTTGAATATGTAGCTTTCTTCTGCTAAGTGTCTCAGCTACATTCCATCCTAAGAATGCTTCTTTTAGAGTTTGTTCTGAGACATCCATGTCTCATCTATCATTAATTTTTATATACAGCTCTACTATGATCAACTTTTCGATCTTTCTCCAAATTCCTTAATATAGTTGGCATTTTGCAATGTGTTCTAACGATTCTTCTTTTGCAAGGCATGCTATACAAGTTTTGCTTTTATATAAATTTAGGTTTCTTTAGAAGCATAGGTCTTTAGTTGGTAATAACTTGTTAAAGCACTTTATTCTGAAAATCAGAGCTTTGCTTTTTTTGATGCTCGTACATCTTTTTCTCTGAAGCTTCTTTAGCATGCTTCATGTGTTTCTCCAGTTTAGCTTTTCCTTACTTTGCCTGCTTGATCTTTAACTTAGCATTAGTTTAATATTGTTTAGATCTGCCCATTCATATTCGTATGATATTATTGTAATTATATTAACGAAAGATCTCAGTGGACTGTTAATCAGCTTGTTATTCTAAGTTGGTACTACTCTTATACTGCCTGTTGTAGTGTTCTGTATTTCTAGTATTAGGCTAGATGATAGTTCTTCTTTTGCTAACATATTAGCTTTATCATTCCAGTAGTTTATGCTATAACCTTTAACTTTAATTAGCTCTAGCTCAATATTTTTAGTTCTACAATAGTCTATTATCTGGTTAATTAGATTACGATTCTTAGTTTTAAACATGCTTTTGATGTTCATTCGACTTTAGAACTCTTATATTCCTTCTATCGCTACATTACTATCAGAGTATAATCTCACTTTTGCACTAGCAAAAACTACTAGTAAGGCTGTCCAAATTGCACCTAGTTTTGCTCGAGTTGAGGAGGGCCAGTTAGCTATTCTACTATTAAAACTAATGCTATTCGTATTACTATCCTTATCTGCTATAACTAAACCTATACCCATCCTTTTCTCTTCTCTATCTCCTTCATACTCTGTTACTAATGACCTATCTGTATATATATCTAGCTCTTTTCTCACTCTTAACTTCTCTACAATATTAGTTAGCCTGCTTTGTATCTCTTTATTGCTAATTACTCTTTGAATTACTGCTTCTTCTATGCTAGCTACTCTTATTTCTACTTCTCCTTTCTGTTTCTTATTTTTCTCGTACTGGAGCTTCTTTTCTGCTATATAGACTGACAGAGGCATTTCAATTGATAGTGTATTTCCCTCACATACTACTTTTTCTAATACTTGATGCCATGTTCTTAGCTTTTGCCTTATTATACAGCTTGTACTATTACGTCTTTCATATATGCAGCCCTCATACTTTCTAGCTAATATGCTTCTTTCACTCTCATTTTCTTCAATTCGCCAATGCTCAGTTATAAAATACTTCTTTTCTTTCCTTATAACCTTGCTGATTTTAAAGCTTTTTTCTTTTTCGAAGATGATTCACTCTTTTTTTCTCTTGTCTACAGATATTTTAAGCTTGTTGAAGCTTATTACATACTGGTTTAGTTCTGCTGTATAGTATTCTTTTTTTAGACACTTTGTTATACTGCAAACTAGAACTCTTTCTTCTATATACTTGAACCAGTTTGGCTTTTGACCTCTCCTTTTGCAGTTTCTAATACACCTTACTTGTTGCTATGTTAGGAGTCTATTGCCGCTACTTGTTATTAGCTGTTCAAATATGAAAATGTTCATATTATTGCTCTCTTTATATCTGTTGGCCTCCTTTTCATTTAGCAAACTTAATATACTTGTGCCTAGTACTTCTGAATTTTCTTCATAGGCTTTGCTTTCTTAAAAACTGAAGCCTAGTTTCTTTTCTTCATAAATTATCTTGTAAGCTAAATTAAATCTAAGCTTCATATAATTTAACTTACTATAATTACTAAGAATGTTGTTTGTATCCATACAGCTGAGTTGTACTTCTTTAACTCTTAATCTTGTAGTAAGTTCTACTTCATTTTGTTTGTTTAATTGCATAGTTAATTCTGTAATATGATATGCAAGCTGATTCTACCAAATTGTACGTAATCCTAAAATCTTCATGTGACTACATATACTATTCGAAGCTGATTTTACTAGACCTATCTTGTTCTTAATCAATATTCAAATAGGTCTTTATATTCGTTTACATGCAGATTTAGATAAAAAAGCTGTCTTGAGCCTATATTCGATGCTGGGCATGAGTACACTATTGTTTAGTTATACTAACTAGCTTACTAATGCTTTTTTCCATATAATCGCTTTGTATATTCTTGTAATTTCTTTTATAATAATAGCTTCATTGTATTCTTTTCTACCCTTTTCTGATATCCAAACTCCAAGATGTCTTATAACTTCTTTTCCTCGCTTTGCTTGCACTAGCTCTTTAGTCTTTCCCATCAATATTTCTGGCTGTAGCCCTTTTTCTTTTAAGTTTAGTACAAGGAGTTCAGATTTTTTGCTATTTATCTCAATATCATTTAGCTCATAAAATTCTGCAGAGATATCAACTATTTTTTGCATTTCTCTTTTGACCTTGCTAGCCATGTTGTATTATCTGTATAAGCTAGTATACTCTGTTACCAGCTTGTTATCTGTGCTTTGTTCATCTTTAGATCACATGGCTACTTGAGTTCCATTCTATAACCTAAATCTTTCTCTTTGCTAATTTCAGTTAGTAGTGGGTCATAGAATATTCGCCATATGTGAGGTGAGACCACTTCTCCCTAGTCTAGTCCATCTCCTGCTTCGAACTCCTTAGTAAGACCATAATCTGTGATGACTTTAATTTTCTACTTGTTGTATAAGTTGAGGAGAAACTTAGTTGTTAGATTATATATTCTTATTCTCTTTAGTACTTTTTCCATCATTGTTAAGCTTACTGAATTAAAAGCTTTTTTCATGTCCTGAAAGAAAATCATAGCTCTTTGCCTTTTTGTCTTATATCTTCCAGCAAGTTGTTCATGATATGAATTGGGCTTGAAGTGCTATTATCTGACAGACCTGCAAAGTTTGGGCCTTCTAATATACTATGTTTAACCAGTATACTATCTAGCCTTTGCATAATAACTCTTACTACTATTTTCCAGAATACTTCTAGTAGTACAATAGGTCTTATATTTGCTAGGTCATAGTTCCATTTTTCACTTTTAGGGATTGGATATAGTTGTCCTAATTTCCATTTTACAAGAATGTCTTCCTCTATGATACACTGGTCTGCTAGTATTCTAAACACCTTTTGTGCTGTCTGTCTTTCTTTTTTGATTAAAAGATAACTAATTCCTGATACATCAGATGCAGACTTGTTTTTTGTTTTGTTTAGAGCGTTAGCTCAGTTCCTTTCTGTTACTCTTTTTAATAAATCTTTATAAATTTTGGTATTTATCTTTTTAATTGGGCTGTATGCTTTTACCCATCTTGCTAGTAGGCTGTTTTCATTAATATCTCTTTTCTGAAATTGCTTCATAGAATGAGATCTCACTTCACTTAGGACTTCTTTCTTCTCTGTTAGTAGGATTTTCTCGTCTCCTAAAATTTTCATAATTCTATCTACTTTTATCTTTCTTGATAGCCTTTCTAGCAGACTGTTAAGTATAGGTTTTAGTTCTCTTTATATTGCTTCATATCTTGCATCAATACGCTTATTGATTTTACTTGTTTCTTCTTTTTTCCTTTCTTGTTGCACTTTGAGGTTTAGGATCTTCTACTATTTCTTGTATTCAATTGCTGTTTCATCTGACCATCTTTCTTCAACTAGTGCATTGATTTGAAGATCATATTTGCAATTTAGTTCTTCTATTTCCGAGTTGGTCTGATGTCAATTATCATCACTTATCTGAGAGCTTTTCTTTTCTATATACTTATGGCAAATTTTTTCTAAGTGTCTCAGGTCTTTTAGGATCTTATCACTTTCGTTTGTCTTTTTTAATAAGATACTACATACTGCAACTTTTTGGCTTGGTAATATTGTATATGCACTTCTAATTATACTATTAGATATAATATCCCACAACTCATCTAGATTCTTATCTTTACAAATATCCTCAAGTATTGTTGATTTGTCTATAAATCCTAAATCTTTTGATATCTCTTCTTCTAGTTTTGTTTTGTAGCTTTCCTACTTCTCATTTTGTGCTTTATCTAGCTTGAGAATTCTCTTTTTCTTTTTGAATCACTTGTTAGTTGCTACTGATCTTACTTTCTGTACTATACTAGTGCCTAATCTTGCGACTACGATTTTGTGATCACTGCATGTGATAAGCTCTGCAGGGTGTATTTCATAGCTTATACTGCATTGGCTAAGTTCTTTAGATGCCTAAATATAGTCAATTCTAGTACTAGATGTTCTATTTGACTATGTAAACTCCTTCTTATACAGGTGACTCTCTCTGTATAAGTCTTTGAGATTTGAGTTTTCTAACCATCTTATTAGAAGAAGGAATTGCTTTCTGCTTGAGTTTTCTTTGTTTTAGTCTAACTCTTTTGACCTTATATCATTAAAGTCTTCTAAAATAATTATTCAAATTTTGTTTTTCTCACATTTTCTGATCTTTTATATTATATGCTGCTGTATCTTTTTCTTTTCTTCCTTGTCACTTGGCAGGATGTAGGTGTTGATGATTACTAATTTATATCTTTTAAAAAGTAGTAAAACATCAATATAGTAGTTACTAAATCTATTAATTTGCTCAATATGTTTTTCTCAATTCTTTTTGATTACTATCTCTACTCCTGACCCTTTTAACTTGTTTTCATTTGCATTTGTCTAGAACCCTGCATATTCTCTGTCTTTTAGGATTAGGTATCTGCCTTGTAGCTCTGAAATGTTCATTTCGCAGATTCCTAGGATATCAACATTTTCTTCTTTTGCTCATTCTAGTTGCAAGTTGAGCTTGTGACTACTTGCTTTAAGACCGTTGATGTTATATGTACTCAACTTTAAAGTTCTAAAGTCTTCATATTCATCCAAGTTGAATTGGTTTTCTAACTTCCTTGCTCTTTTCTGATTTCTAAGTTTTTCTTCTTGAGAAATCTGAACTCTCTGTAATTCAATTGATATGACTGTTTAGGAGTGATTTGGAACTCTAAAGTCCCAGTAGCTGCCTTCTGAGCTAGATCTTGAGTCTTCTTCTTCAGTTAAGGCTAAGAGGTTTTCAAGTAGACCTCTGAGACTACTCATCTTAGTCTTTCTTTTTCTGCAACTTGGTTTCCTCTCTGCATAATAACTTCTTCTCTCTTTTACTGTCTTAAAACTTTGGGCTCCTTTGTATTTTCTTTCTTCTGTACTATTACTGCTTTCATTGCCACTGCTTCTTTCTATTCTTAGAGTTTCGTGCTTTCTCCATCTGTTTCCTTGTGACTCTTTACTTGCTAGGCCTTCTCGAATTTTTTCTTTTCTCTCCTTGAATTGGGATCTTTTTTGTGTATGTTTCAAACTTTCTTTTACTAGGTCTGGCTCAGTTTCTTTTATTCTTCCTAAATTTTTTTTACTTCTTCTCTTGGTGCCTTCTTGTATTCCTCCTTGTACTTCATGCATCTGTTTTGTTTCCAAGTTGTCTTCTTTTAAAGGTGCCTATTTTAATTTTTCATTGTAGTAGTATGTTGCATATCTTGAGCTATTTAGTAAATCTTTCTTATTTAAAAAATAAATAGTTGCACTTCTCATATTGTTTCCGTTAGTATTTTTAAATATATTGTTATGTTGGTTTGACTTCTTTTACAAGACCAACTAACTAGAGAGACTAATAACAGTGAATACTTCATGTAACATCCTTGTTACTGTATTTTGTCAAAGT
>CAJVPM010001467.1:0-11975 GCA_910592325.1 Scutellospora calospora | reverse complement strand
TCTTTCTTCGAGGTTTCCTTCACCCTCTTCTATAGCTAATAGTAACTTAGGTTTAAATTAACTAACAAATAGAAAATGAAGGTGTAATATCATACTGGATGACTAACTATTATATAGACTTAGTAACAACAGTACCTTAGGAATACATATTAGCTTCACATATATACCATCTTGTTATATAAATGTACTAATTTCTTTTCTAATTGATATTATTAATCAAATAAAAAAAAAAAAAAAAAAAAGAACCTAATTATCTTGTTTTTCTTTTTTTCTTTGTTTATAGGTTTTGGTTTTCTTTATCATTATAGCTATAAGCAGAGCTATTTTTTCATTTTTGTTTTAACCTCTTTTTTTTAAACCACAAGTAATACTATTTCTTTTTTCCTATTTTATTATTATTTTATAGCAGAACTTCTAAAGTTTCTTAAAGAAATTTGACTAAAAAATTTTTGTAAACTAGCAAATAATCTTGTTAGCTTTAAATTCTAATTTTATGATCTCTTTGACTTTTGCTATCAAACCAATACTTGTTAGGCTATAGATAAATAGTTTTTTTTTATCAAGCTTATCTTCAATATTCATTTCTAAAAATACTACTTTTAATATTTAATTTGTATTTGTAAGATTCTATTTCTTATTGAGTCTAAGGTCAAGCTTTTCTAAGATGATCCTTCTATTTTTTTTAATATTTTTTGGTAGATATAGCATTTAGCTAGATACTCTAGTATTTCTTTCTTTGTGAAATATACTATACAAATTTTGCTCTTATATATTATCGGATCTCTTAGATAGCACAAGTCTTTTATTAGTAGTAGCTTGTTTATATACTTAATTCTGAATATAAGTACTTTGCTTTACTTTATACTTGTATATTTTTTCTTTTGAAATCTCTTTAATATATTTTATATATTTTTCTAGTTAAGTTTACTAGCCTCTATACTATTAGACCTGTAATTTAGCAATGTTTTAATATTACTTAGGTCTGCTTATATATTTTCATAAATTATTACTGTAGTAAGATTTATAAATAATCTTAATAGTCCTTTACTAATTTGCCTTTCTATATAGTACTACTCCTATATTGTCTGTTGTTACATTTTGTACTTCTAGCAAATTATCAGATCAGAGGTTTTCTTTGTGAATTTGTTTACTTCATTATTCTATTTGTTCTTACTATAGCTTTTAACCTTAATAAACTCTTGATTAATTTTTTTTAGAATTGCTATAGTCTAAAATCTAATTAATCAAAGTATAGTTTTTAATTTTAAAATTTTTTTTATTTTTATTTTTTTTTTTTAACAATATTCTTAGTGATAGTAGTAAATTAGACTACACAAACCTCAAGTTTAATCTAGTATATAAAGTAATAAGTGAAGAGAAAAAACTAGGATTTAGCTTTCAAGAAAGTAGCTATTATAAGGAAAATTTAGAGTTATCAGGCTTATATATTTCGAGTTTGCTAGAAGAAAAAGATGCAAACAGATATAAAGAGAGTAACAACATGAATATCTTTATATTTGAACAGCTAGTAATAAGAAGTAGTGATAGGCTTCTAACATAGTAGCAAGTAAGACGTATCAGAAGCTATAAAGGAAGAGGACACAAACTACTCTAGTTCAAAGCTATAGAAGAAAAAGTCCTAGCTAATATGAGCTCAAGATCTCTTAAAACTACATTTTGTTTAAATAAGCTAAACCAAAATGCAATAAGATACAATAAGCTAAAGATTTCTACTGACAGAAAAAAAAAAGAATTAATTCTTTTTGAAAAAAAAAATCTTCGAAATAGGCAAGGTTATAAAAAAAGAATACAAATATACAATAATCGAATATTGGCTAATTGAATTAGACAATAATTTGCTGAATACTCTAGCTAACAAATGCAAAGGATATATATTAGGAAAATGCAATAGCTCAAGCTGCATAATGAGGCTAAGATATAACTTAAGGTATCAGGTGTTAAAAAAGGTAATAAGCAAAGAGAATACTTTGACTATTAACTTGATACTATCAGTCCTTACAGAGCTAAGAAAATCTATTCTCAATATAGAAAAGGTAATCCTAATGCAAATAGAAATTAATACTCTAAGCTTAGAGAGAGCAGTTATTCAAAAAGTAATTAGCAATAAGGAATTACAAAACAAACTAAATAGTATTGCAGATAGATTAGAAGGTAAAAAGGAATTAGATTTCTTATAGATAGATCACTCATTATGAATTACAAAAGAGGAAAAGAGGTTAAAAAGATAGGTATTGGATAAGTAATAGTGAGTGATAAAATTAGTGAAAGTAGTATTAGCTTTAAAAGTAGAATAGTCAACTAGTCCTCTTCCACTCGTGCTAAACTAGGTGCAATATAGACAGCCTTGCTAGTAGCCCCTGTAGAGTCAAGAATAAGGATATACTCAGATAGCAAAGTAGCAATAAAAGGTATTCTTAGCTCTAAAAAGTATTCAAACATAAGAAGTATTTTCAAAACTAAGAACTGCAGTCTAATCAACCAGATTACAGATTGTTGCAAAACCAAAAACATCGATTTAGAGTTAATTAAAGTTAAAGAACACAATATGAACTTTTGGAATGACGAAGTAAATAAACTAACAAAAGAGAGACTACTATCTAATCTTACCTTAAAGATACAAGATGTAATGACAAGCAGAATAAGAGTAATACTGACTTTGGAAAGCAAGCTAATAGACAGCCTTTTCATATTTTTTGTCAATTTAACTCTGTTAACAATATATGAATATAAATAGGCAGATCTTAAAAACATTAGACTGCTACTAAGTCAAAGGTATAACTCACTTAATAATGAAGGTTTAAACTGAAGGAATACCTGGAACATGCTTAAAAAACTACAAGAAAGGAGATATACTAGTATCAAAAAGAGTAAAGCTCTGATCTTTTAGATAAAATATATAAACAAGTTATTACTTACTAAAGACTTATACTATCTAAGAAATCCAGAGCTTTACAAAACCAAAACCTGCATTGTATATATTACAAAAAAAGAATTTTTAGAGTATATTACTGAGTATCAGATATACTAAATAATATGGAATAGGATAGAGGAATTTATTATTGAAGAGTTAGGATCAAAATTACTTGACAAGTGAAATATATTAGTCTCAAGCCAAACTCTAAAAAAGGTATTTTTAGGTCAAGACACTACAGATATACTGAACAAAAAGAGGCTGTATATCTGAGATCTAACCTATAACAATCTTATACCAGAGGTCAAAAACCTTTTAGGATCAAATTCTAAGGCTAGCAAGGCTATATATTAGTTCATAGAGCTCTTTTGGTCGAACTTCTTTAAGAGGTTATAGAAGTTTCATTGTGAGGTCATAGCAGAATAAGAAGTCAAAAACAATATTAAAACTAAAATAAAGAAAAGAAAACTAAAATGAAAACATAAAAAAATCTAAAGCAATAACCAATCAGATAAAAAAAATCAGAACTCTAACGAAAACAGACTTAAAGAGTCTAGTGAAAATAAGGAAACAAGATATCAATACATAGCTAAAACTAAAGTCAGGTTATAGATTAAAAGAAGACTAAAAGAAAGCTGACTAAGCTTCAAAAATAACTAAGGAATCTTAATACAAGTGCAAAGAAGCCTTCCATAAACTATTAGAGTAGATATTTGCTTAGGCAAACTACTCTTTTAAGAAGAAAATTTACTTTTGCAGCAGATCACACTTGAGTATCTAGGGCAGCTAAGTGAGTTCAGAATTAAATAAAGAGGGTAGTTTGGTAACTAGATTAAATTAGATTATAATACTGTAATAATATTTTATTATATTTTCTCTTAATAAATAAAGGACAAGATCGTCTAAGTTAAAAAAAAAATAAATAAAATAAAATTGTTTTTTATACTCATTATCTTTTAAGAATTCTGTATTCCTTTAATTGTAGTTTTGCTATCTGAGTATATTTTAATACTTACTTGATTTAGTACTACTAGCAAAGCTATTCATATTGTATCTAGTTTTGCTCGAGTTAAAAAAGACTAATTGTCTATTCTATATTTAAATCTAATACTACTACTTCTAAGATTTTTATTTACTACAACTCAACCTAATTCTATCTTTTTTTTTACATTTTTTTTTCTTTTTTTTTAGACTTTAAGATGATATAATATAGTAACTAAGCTTAACAATTTTATAGATTCAAAAAGAGTTGTCATTGCTAGCTAAACCTAGTAACTAATTACTTGATTTAACAAGTTTGAGAGCTAAAGAATATGTTTATAAAGTTTATAGATAATAATAGTTTATAATAAGATGATAATATTAATTAAGAAACAATAATATTTGGTTTTGGTTTATAATTTAAACAGTTTATTGATAAATAGTTTTATAAAAGAATAAATGTAAAGAAGATAAAAGAATATTTAAAGAAGATATAAGATAAAATATAAAATAATAGAAGATTGAAGATAAAAGATACAAAATATAAGAAAGAAAATAGAAAATAAAAGAAGAAATTAGATATTACAAGCTAACCTATAAAAATAATAATTACAAAAATAGTTAGACATTATAAGCTAACTAGAAAAAAAAAGATTTATTTTAAAAGATAATTTTAAGAAGCTAAAAGAAACTATTACTTTTAAAAAGAAGAATATAAGTTAAGAAACTTATATTAAAGAAAAGAGAAAAGTATTTTAAACTTTTCAAAGAAGAGAAAAAAAAGAAGTTAAGAACTTATGAACTTATATAAAGAAAAGAAAAGAGTTAAGAACTTATTTAAACTTGAGAGAAATAGCAGAGTTTATATAGCTTTTTAGATATTATCAAATGGGAACCTAAACTTGGGAACCTTGATATAGAAACCTAGTTTGGGAATCTAATTTTAGAAACCTTGCTATAGAAACCTACTATAGAAACCTAATTATAAGAATCTAATTATAGAAACCTAGATTAGAAACCTTAGATTGAGAATCTAAAATAAGAATCTTAGATGGAATCTCAAGTTAGGTATCTTAAGTTAGAAACTTCTAGATAAGAATCTCAAAATAGAGTCTTTTAAATAGACATCTAATATTACACAAACTCTAAAAAAGCAGTTTTGTTTAAATTAAAGAGTTTGGTATAAGTAAGTTATGCTAAGTTAAAACAAAGTTATACAGAGTTATACAAAGTATCTTGTTATTTGTTGTTATACAAAAAATATCTAAATAGTTTAAAATTAATAGAAAAATATTATACTAATAAAATATAATTAATAGAATTTAAATAATAAAATTTAATTACTAAAAATTTATATTATAATAATATAAAAAATAAGCTGATATCATAATAAGTAGGAAAAGTAATGCTAATAAAACAAATATTAGTTATTACTATCTTATGGAATTGAAAAACAAATAAAATTATTTAATTGAGAATGATCATGACAACTTTATCAGATCTTTATCTAAACAATTAATATTTATAATAAATTCTTTAAAAAAAAAAAAAAATTTTATTTATAATACTATAATACAATTGCAGTACAACAAAAAAAAATTTCTAACTCTAAATACTCTTTGCCTTCTCTTGTTAATAATTATATAATGCATTTGTTTAGTTATAACACAATTTTTTTTAGTATAAAAGTATGTTTGTAAAACTTTAAAAAAGAAAAAAACTTCCTTTCCTCTCACAAAAAAAAATTGCTTCTATATATCTCTTAATCAAAACTTTAAACTTAATAACTAAATATCTTGTAATCAAGACTTTGAACCTGACTATGTACCTACCTATAATATATTTACTTTTTTGAGTAGTGATTTTTTAGATGATCAAATAAATAGTTCTAGTAATAATACTAATATTAAAAAACTAGACTAAATTTTTAAATAATATAAAAGCATAAATCCTCTTTAGAAGTATTTTAATCAGTTCTCTTCTGATAAAGATTATATTCATTGTAGTCTGTATAATACTAGATATAGGATTAGAACTGGTATTAGTACAATCAAATAGTATTTTAAAAATAATTATAAAAATAAATATTAACAATACCAACAGACATTGTCTCTGTGAGCTATTAAATATTATAGTATTTATAATAAAAAAAATTATTAAATTAAATAGACTTCTAGTCTATTAGATTATTTGTAACCAACAAGTATTTTATGTAATTGAATATAAGACCTTTTAAACATTTGTCTTTGAGCTTGACCCTCAGTATAAACTTTCTACAAGACAAATAATTTTAATTTATATTAGATAGTTATATGAACTAGAATAAAAAAAGCTATACAACTATTTTAAAAATTTTGAATATAAAGTTTCTATAATAACTAATACATAGTTTGCATATTTAAACCAAGTATTCTTTGTAATTACATTGTACTGAATTGATGAAAATTGATAATTGTAATACATATTTCATGATTTTATTTTCTTTCACAAATGATATATAGGTTAGTGTTTATTAAAATCTAAAAAAAAAATTAAATTAGTTATAGTAAAATTTTAATTACATTTTTTTATTCATGTAATTATTATTATAGGTTTTCTTCTAGTAAAAACAATTTTTAAAATAATTGAGGAATTTTGTCTAAGAAAAAAACTTTTATCAATAACTGCTAACAATGCTAAAAATATGAATACTTGTTACAGAAGTCTAGTAAATATACTAGAATTTCATTATAGAAATACTACTTTCTATAGATTATAATATGCTACTCATATTCTAAACCTTACTATTGTTAATAGCCTTTCTGAAATTAATGAATTAACTAAAAAAGTATAAGAATTTGCAAACTGTATTTATTACTCTCAAGTGTATTTAGAAGAATTAAAAAAACTTTCAAAATGAAAAAAAAACTATTTTTAGTATCTGATCTTAATTGCAAAACCTATTAGAATTCAATGTATCTAATGTTAAATAAATTATATAAAATTAAAGAAGTAATAAGGTCTGGTGATCTAGTATAATAGTTAGATTATCAGACTGCTATGCAATAGGTCTGAGGTTCAAATCTTACTATCAATGAATTTGAATAATTTTTCAGACCTTGTGATATGTTATAGTAAACCTTGCTCGTTTCTAAAGGTATACTTCTGTAAATTAAGTTGTACCAAATTAATTAGAACTTGAAAATATAGCATAATATTACACAAATAAATTTTGATAGGATATACAAGCAGGAGACTTGCATAGTAGAAATTCTGAGTCAATAAAGTAGTATAGCCTTCTAACAGAACTACATCAGCTAAAGTCTAATTCGAGAAGAAAACTTGGTCTAATAAGGGTAGAAGGTTTCGAAGTCTCTGACAAAAGGTAACTAGGACCAGCTAGATACTAGAAAAAAACTAGGTCAACTGACTAGTAGAGGACTACAGTAGAACCTGGAGTTGTATGAACATTTACAAAGATCTAAGCTAGGTGAATTTGTAAAATAGGTATGAACCATTCTAGTAGGTTTGCTTAGAGATTAACTGACTTTGCAATACTAGCAATATATCTGATATAATATATTTCAAGAAGATCTAAGCTATTCTGAATAAATAGATCTGTAATGAACTAGCTAGCTTAAGTAGTTAGGTGTTGCAGTGATATTAAATTAGATCTTTATAAGTTAATGAACAGAGTATTTAAATAGATAACTCACAGGTAGGTTACAGATATAGTAGCATGGTGTAGAACTAATCAGATAGCCTAATGCCTATGTAGCAGACTACTTAAAATAGACAATAACTAAAGTTGTATATATGGCTTGTTTTTTTTTTTTTTTTTTTAAAGTGAGGTTTTTTCTCTAGCTTTTTATTAATAATTAAAAAATTTACATATATATATGTATTTATCAACTATTCTATGAGAGGTAAAAGTAAGGGCTAATTTATCTTTGGCCTATACTTTGCTAGTATAGCCATGAGACTTCTAGTCTTTATTAATTATAAATAGAGGAGGTATATTTTCTTTAATATGGTTGTTGATCCATCAGATCAGATCTGCTTGATGGTAGTTGTTGTTTTTTCTTGTTGGCAGTAGAACTAAAGTATCATATTCTAGTAGACCAAAGTGTGTATATGTTCAGCTTAGGATCAAGATATTATCATGAATCTCTATGATTATATTGTGGTGGAGTTTTGGGGTCTATTTGAGTTGTAAGACAATATTGTCTGTTGGTATGAGTGTTTCTTGAATAATAAACTTTAATGGAGACCTTTTGTTATATATATGTTAATAAATTTATGTATGAAATTGTTTTGGTTTTTTAGTATTATTTCTTTAGTATCAGCTAGTTCTCTCAGAGCTTTTGAGATAATCTGTTCTATGTTTTGAGAGTTGTATTTGCAAGTGAGCATATGTGTTGTAGATTCAGATTCTATTTCATATCTAAGACAAATATAGTTATATTTTTTTGGGTTTCTATAGTGTAATTTAAGGTAATTAGAGAGTTCATCTGCTATTGCTTTTATCTTAAAATTTTTTATTTTTGAATTTCTTTAGTTGGTATAGAGCATTGTCAGTGGGTCTTCAATTAAGAGATATTGTAACATGAGTTTTCAGTTTATCACTATTAATTTTTTCTATTGTATATTCTGGTTTTGGTTATGCTATTGAATACTATTAGTAGCTAGAAGTATCTATTTATATTGTTTTCTAATTAGTATTATAGTATTGTATTTGCTAAGTTTGAGTGTAAATATATTTCAAGAGTAGTTTTGTAGGAGATAATTTGCTCAGAAATAGTTGTTTTGTGGCTGAGTACAGATTAGCTTTTTGTCTAGAACTGTATGCATTTGTATCTTATCTAGAAGTAAATATGTAGCTTGTTGTACACTCTTTATATAATTACAAATAGTAGGAATTATTAATGTATAATCCTGTTGACAATTCTAATAAAATTCTTTTGGTAATGTAAGCTGCCTTAACAACAAAAAAAAAAAATTAAAGAAGTAACAGATGAATTAGTAGATTCAAATTCACAACTTCAATTCTAATATATGAATAAACATGATAAGAATAATATTAAAGATATAATAAAACTATTAGAGTCTATCTACAAAGCTACTAATTTACTTTCTTCATCAAGCTATCTAACTATCAGAGACATGCATATAGCTTTCTTTATAATTATTACCCTTCTTACTAGAGCACAAAATGATGAAATAAATTTAGTAAAATTACATATCTCTAAAAAAATTCTTGAAAAACTTAATATGTATTAGGATAAATTAAGTCTGCTTTTCTAGAAGCTGTATTGCTTAATCTATCATCTAAATTTTCTACTTTTAGTTCTAGTTCTGAAAAAGAAAAAGTTCATCAAATAATTTATAAAACATATAACATTATGAATCTTATTTATATATTACTAGTAATCAAATTTTAGAACCTAATTAGTTAATTACTACTTGTAACTACTTCTGAATTTAGTTAAAATGAACCTATAATAATATGTTATTTAGTGATAATATGAATATATTAGATGAATACTTGAGTATGCATGACAAAAATGTTAATGCTCTTACATTTTGGAAATCTAAATCACTAAATTTACTATGGTTACTTTTTGTTAAAATAGCTTAGAATTATCTCATTACATAATCAACAAGTATTCTGAGTAAACAAATCTTCTCAATTGCAAAACATATATTAAGCAAAGTAAGAAATTATCTAGATGATGAAAAGATATATGCAAGTATGTGTTTAAAAATATGATATGATTCAGGACTAGTAAAAAATAATGTAGAGCTTTCTTTAGATTAGTATAATAATTGTATATGTGTTTTGTAATAAAAAAAGTGTATTACAAATTCTAGTTCTAATAGTAATAAAAAAATGTAGTTATCATTATATATATATTAAACTGTTGGGATAGTACTATAGTACTAGTTTTGGTTAAATTATAAAACTCTTTCCCACAGATCACTAAACCAAATAATCAGAAAAGAAAAATATATATATTTTTTTTTTATTTTTTTTTTATTTTTCAACAAGCTGTCCCTAGATTTTTATTAAGTGTTAATTTCAAGTTATATTTGTTAGCGAGGATATAATTGACTACATATACAACTTTAGTCATTATCTATTTACAGGTTCTGCTATATAGGTTACCTACTAATTGCTATACCTAGTATCTGCCTATAAATACTCTATTTAAACCCTCTAGTATCATGATGAAACTCTATTTTTAATCTAATATTTGTATATCTACATTAATCTTGTGCTATCTTATTTGAGAACCACCTAGACTAACTTGCACCTCAAATTGTCTTTATAGGACTGAGCTCTATCACAAAGTACCCTCCTGTATTCTATTCTGGTGAGGGCTTGCGGATGACCCCAACTATGCTGTGCTATATCTCAATTAAGCTAGCATATACCCTTATTAGTGTTCATATGAACTCAGTTCCTTCTGTAGCTCTCCACCAAATTGGTCTAGTTCTTCTGAATATTTCACGAAATAGATCTTTCCAAATCCAGTTAGCTACCAAGCCAGGTTGGTGTTGCCTTTCGTATAACATTACATTATACTTGACTTTTCTATTACACTAAAGACTTACTCGCACATACTCGGTCTGTATTCTTCGTACCTAGACTTCTTCCAGATTAAGCGTCAAACTGGCATGACTATTGAAATCTATACTATATCACCTAATTCAGGATTTCTACCATGCAGGTTCCCTGCTCATAGATTCTATTAAGATTTATTCATGTAACATTACATCATACTTGACTTTTCTATTATACTTCTAATACCTAATTGATATTAGTATAATATGATTTACAGGGTTACAACCTTAGAAATAAATAGAGTTTACTGTAAGTTGGATACAAAGGTCCAAGTAATTATTCAAATTCATTGACAGTAGAATTTGAACCCCAGACCTCTTACATGACAGTCTGGCAACCTAACCACTATACTAAAATTGCCAGACTTTAGAAAAATATATATAAAACAACTATTCTCATAATAGTTCTATTATATAACTATAAAAAATTTAGATTTACGACAACAGACCAATCTACTATACTATATTTAGTAGACAAGATAAACCAAACAAGCTTAAAGAAATAAAAAAACCCTATACTATACAAAGAAATCTAGTTCTTCTTAAACTTAGCTTCTTTGAAAGATATTAATATTTCTCTAATATCTCAAGATACTCTAGTATAAAGACAAATAGTCTACATAAATTCATAAATGAATACAAACAGCAAAATACAAAATAACTCATTAAAAAACATCATTTCAACTCTCTCAGTACACCTTTTATAACAACAGAAAATTTGACAAAAAGTAGGCAAACTAGCTTACTCCTATTAAAATAATTATCTAAGTCATATATTATACAAAGCATAACAAACATGACTATTTCTAGAACCTATAACAATATAATAATAACTATAGAAAATAATAACATAGTAATTGCAGATAATAGCTAAACTAGATTAGCTACTCAATAATTAGATAATCAAATAATACCTACTAATTCTAATCTAGAAAACAACAAGGAATATAATACAACACGTATTAATAGATCATATAGCTAAGCCTTAAGATATAATATACTAAATATCAAATACAGAAGGATACAAAAAAGAATGATATACAAGAATATAACTAGATACAACAAATTACTCAGAAACTAGAAGACAAAATTCAAGATAATTTTAATCACAAAATATAGCCAAAAAACAGAATTATAGCTACACTAAACAACTCTGTAATTATTAAAGAATTTCTACAATACAAGCTCTTAACTAAACCTACAGACTTTTCAATTCCTAAAGCAATACTGTTTAAATTCAAATATCAAGATTTAGTATTTTTTACACTATTTATTAATACTAAATTAATTATGTCTGTATATCAAGGTCTGGTGATCTTAGTGTAGTAGTTAGGTTGCTAGACTACTATCCCTTAATTTGTAACACAGGCAAATTTGCCTGTGTCCACTTTTAATTTTTGTAATTTTTAAAATAAAACTTTAAATATTAATTTTAAATATATACTTTCTAAGTAAAATA
>CAJVPM010001466.1:0-11982 GCA_910592325.1 Scutellospora calospora | reverse complement strand
TGATTCTTCTCTTAGTAATCTAATCTGTTCGAATTCATCTTTTCTACTTGCTAACAATAATTGTGCACTATTAAAACTACTTTCACAATCAAAAATTATAATACACCACTAGTTCCCTTTTGAAAACTCCTCATATATTTCTTTTATATGTGAATTTCTTCTAAGGGCCCATCTAAGCGATTTAGCTCTTTGACCTGGATCTTTTCTTAATATATTAACTGCTAGCACTTTAGCTTTGATATTTTTGATATTCTAATATCTGTCTTCTCTAGGTGCCCATATGCTTTGATCTAATGAGACTACTTCTATTGCTACTTTAGAGCTTAGTGTGTCTTCTAATTTGTCTTTGTTATTTGCGTTAGATGTTAAACTAACTTCTTTTTCTTCTATAGCCATTTCTACTTCGTTTGTTGTTATCTGACTATCTATTTCCTCAGTTGGAACTTTTTGTTCTAGCTCTATTTCCATCTCTTTGTTGCTAGCTTCTGAATTTATTGTATCTATAATCTTGTTGTCTTGTTCTAATATTAATTTAACTTTATCAATTCCTTCGGTCATAGCTGCTCTTTCTATTACAGTACGCTACTGTCTTGCAAGTATAATACAAGCTTTATCTATATTCATTGCCTTAGCAACTATTGTATCAAGGTGATCTTCTAAGCCTAGAACTGATTTACTTCCTTCTTGTAAGATCTCTCTTCTATATTCTTTAGTTACTTTTTTTATTAAGCGCTTTGAATTTTCTATACTCCACATTTGACCAGTATTATTTCCAAGACTTCTTAATGATAATTTTGTAAACCTCCAGAAGTTGTCTGGTTTTGGTTACACGTAGTTCTATATTATTCTATAGTTGATTAGTATTACACGTCTTTGTTTACCTACAGCACGTCACGTGTTTTGTTGTTTGCATTGTTATCCAAATTCGTCTTTCTGCAGCTTGTTTGTTTTGTGTAACCAGATCTACAATTTTCCGAGTTGATGCTATTCCCCAAAATAAACAAAAAATTTTCTAGAAGAAAAAATTTTTGCTTTTCAATTTATGGTTTTCTTGTTCTTTCTCTTCTAAACTTTAGATTCTTTTGGTTTTCTTTCTATATATAGTTGTATCTTCTTGTTTCAGAGCTTTTTGCTTAGTGAAATAAAGGGAGTTTTTTAATAAACTTATGGAGTTTTCTATATTTGTATCTTTAGCTCTAATTTGTATTCAAGTGATCTACGAAGAGAGTTGGTCGATTTTTTTGTATAATAAATCTATTATTAGATATTTAATTATATTTTTTGTTAGATATATATCCTAAAAAATCTTATAGTAATTATTGTATTATTATAAACTGTATTATGAAGATACAATAACTTGTCTGGTGATCTTAGTGTAGTAGTTAGGTTATCAGACTACTATATAAGAGGTTTAGAGTTCAAATCCTACTGTTGACAGAATTAAATAATTATCTAGACATCTGTATTTAACATATAGTAAACTCTACTTATTTCTAGAGTTGTAATCTTGTAAATCATATTGTACTAATGCTAATTGAGATATTAGAAGTATGACAGGGCATTTGGAAGAGTATAACATTATATAAATAAATCTTGATAGGATCTATAGGCAAGGGACTTGCATAATAGAAATTCTGAGTTAGATGAAATAGTATGAATTTCAATAGTTATATCAGTTAATATTTGATCTAAGAAAAAAAATCTGCATATGAAAAGATCAGCACTAGGATGCAAGTAAGTCTGTTAGGAAACTTGTATATAAAAAGATCAGTGAAATGAGTATGCATAAGTCTGTTATATAAGATCATATAGTAATACCAACTTAGCTTGGTAGCTAACTGAATTTGGGAAGATCTGTTTTGTATAATATCTGAAGGCACAGATGACTTTTAACAATACCAATCTGAGTGATAACCAAATTTAGGAGGCCTATCTTGTGTGATATCTGGAAGCACAGATGACTAATTCAGTAGAAAGCTACAGTAAAAACTAGGTTTATACAAATATTGAACAAGTATATATGCAAGTTAGATTAGAATATAGTATAGTATATTTGGGTACCACAGTACCTATTGATTAGGAAGTTAGTAAAAAGGTACCTAAGATGAGCTTAGACTTCAATTATAAAGTTTGTAAATTCATATTAGCTCTGTTAATGTCTTCTAAAAATAGAAGTAGTATAGAGTTAAGTAAATTTAGATAATAAATGATAGCAAAATAGAAATAGCATATAGTCTAAGAGTTTAAATAAAGAATTTTCAAATAAATTTCAGATATAGTAGCTAGTATAGAACCTTCAGGCGGACTACTTAAATTAGATAATCTAAAGTTGTATATATAGCTAGTTATACTTTCACATATATAATCATTACTCAAAAACTATCTATACTAATAAAAATCTTGCTGATAGTATGTTTATCAAGTAAAAAAAAAAAAAAAAAAAAAGATGCAATAACAATAATGATAAATTTATTTATATAGTATATCAATATTATATGTAGTATACAGAATATAATCTGTATACAAAATATATTTAAAAGCTAGATAGCAGGTTTTCTTTTAATAGTACTCATATATCGAATATATGCTATATAGAATAAAAATATTATTAAACAAATATAATAATATATTTGATAAATTGAACATATTCAAGTTGTACTTACTATAGTCTTGTAAAAGTATATAAGCAATAACTTTTTCTCTTCAATAAAAATATCTTAAGTTTGAGACAATTTGAAAACTTATAAACAAAAATTCATCTGAGTAGCTTATATAAATCAATTACTCAAGTAACTTATTTATATATTTTAAAGTACTTTTTGAAAACGTAATATTTTACTAACATAAAAAAATTTTTTTTTGTATAATTTATTTTATTATAGTATTAGAAAGCTACCTTTAAAATTAATCTTTTATAATTTTATATTTAAGTAGTATTAGCTTAGTAGTGACTTTTTATAATAAGCAAAGAAAAAAAAGTCAATAGACTATGCATTATAGAAATTTGCAAGAAAAAATCTTCAACTTAGAAGTCTATAACTGCTTTGGTTCTTTCTAAAGTAATAAAAAATAGAATACTTTCTCTTTATGTTAAAGTATTTAATACAATATACTTAGATTGCTATAATATAATTATTACAAATACATCTCTAGAATTTTAATAGCATGTATTGAATTTGTGTTTATATATTAAACCAGAACTATCTAATACTAATACTAGTACTTTTTAATCTTTTTCATAAATAATAGAAATAATTATAGATATTCTTAATGAAAGAGAACATAAAAAGTTATCAGCAATTTAAGATTTTAAAGAACTTTATATGATTATGTAATTAGAAGATATATTACTAAAGTTTTTCTTTAATAAATTATATCTATTAATTAATTTGAAATCAAAAAATGATAAAACAATAGAAAAAGTATTAAAACAATTAGTATTTTTATATTATTTTATTTGTAGTATTAGGAATAAATTTGTTAATGACACAAAAAGAGATTTAGAGATATATTTAAATTCTACTAGAATACCTGATTTAATAATTGCTACCTTAGGCTCAATAATAATATTTTATTTAATTACTTATTATAAAGATTCTATATATAAAAAATATCTAACAATAGTGGAAAAGAATCTTGAAGATAATAACAGCATACTGCTTTTAAATATTGATAATTATCATAATATCTATACTATAAAAATACTTATTAATCAAGGTCTGGTGATCTTAGTATAGTAGTTAGATTGTTAAACTACTATATAAGAAGTTTGGAGTTCAAATTCTACTGTCGATGAATTTGAATAATTACTCAGACCTTTGTATCTAACTTACAGTAAACTCTGTTAGTTTCTAGGAGTTGTAACTCTGTAAATCACATTGCATCAATATTAATTAGACATTAGAAGTATGATGCAATATTCGAGTTATATTACATAGATAAATCTTAATAGGATCTATGAACAGGAGACCTGCATAGTAGAAATCCTGAATTAGATGAAGTAGTATAAATTTTAACAGTTACACTAGTTAATACTTGATTTAGAAAAGAAGCCTGTGTATGAAGATTGCAGATCGAGCAGGTGTGAGTAAGTTTACTATATAATATAGCCTAGTGCTTTGCATTAGCAGCAACACCAATCTGGCTTGGCAGCTAACTGAATTTAAGAGGATCTAACTTGTGAAACTTCTGAATATTTGAAGAACTAATCTGGTAAAGAGCTATGATAGGAACTAGGTTTATACGAATACCTATAAGGGTATATGCTAGCTTAATTAGGATATAGCATAGCATAGTTGGAGTATTTTGCAGACTCCTTCTGAAGAAGAACAAAAAAGGTACCTTGAGATAAGACTCTCCTTATAAGGGAAACTGAGACACAAGGCCAGTTTGAATAGTTCTCAAAGAGGCAGCATGAGATTATGCAGATTTAAGAATAAAATTAGGTTAATATTAAGAATAATAGTGTGTCAGAGAGTTTAAATAGAGTAGTTACAAATGGGTACTAGGTATGGCAATTGGTAGATAACCTTTAGGTAGAACTTTTAAATAGACAATGATTAAAGTTATACATATGATTAATTGTACTCTTACTAACTAATATAAAGCTACAAATTATCTAATAAAAATTAACTAGCATAGAGGCTTTGTTGTAATAATAATAATAATAAAAAAAAAATACTTACTACAACAAAGATATCTAATCTATTGCATTTCATTACTATTTTGCTTAATCTAATTAGAACTCAACTAGTAATTTCAGATCTAGATATTTATAACTATATATTAGTTAATACTTAGTTAATCAAAACTGAAATCAAAAATTATTTTATGTTAGTATATTCATTCACCTATAATCAATACTAGAGATTTTACTTCATAGATAATAAAACAAAACTTGAAAAATTGATAGTCTATAGTTATAATATTTGTTTAAAAGAAAAAAGAAGTTCAAGATTAATAAAGGATGCAGTGCTTATAGATCTGTTTGAAAGTAGACTTTATAAAATAGAAGATTATATTAATACTATTAATATTACTATATCTGTTCTAACTATAAATAGATATATTGAAAATAGTAATATCATTCTAGTTATTGTGAATTAGCCTAGTTAAATATATCTAAGAACTACTATATTATGATATCTTATTTATAGTAGCTTTTTTAGAATTATTAATAAAATTTTATCATTTCTTCTTATGTTAGATTCTCTGTATATTTTGCTAAACAGTTGAGAATTAATACTCTTTCAGTACTATCTATTTTTTCAGAAATATACAAATATATATTTGAAGCAAAAAAAAACTTATACAAAAACCAAAACTGTAATATATAAACTTACTCTTAGAACTTTTATATAGTACCTAATAAGAAATTGCAAAAATAGTCAAAATAAAGTTCAAAAGCATATGCAAAGATACAGAATACTTGCTACTTAAAGAGCTATTAAACAATACAATTCTATTAGTTCTTGAAATCTATGCTTTATTTTTTCAAGCTAATGATCTTAATTCATATATTGAATCTTGTTTTTGGGTTTGAGTTATTTTTTATAGATTTTAGTATAAAAATTATACTAAAGTATTTCTAATATTTTTTTTGAATATTTTTTATTAACAATCTAATAATCATCTAATTTTAGAGATGATGAATATTGAATTACTAAAATTCTCTAATATACCTATAAAAATATTTTATAGTCTCTTACAATGCAATACAAAAAAATATCTTATGATATAACAAATAATTAAAGAAATATAATATATTAACTTTTATGATTTAATAACAATGGCTTTAAGAAAAATTTTATTCATACTACATTTTAGATAGTCTATGAATACTCTTCTCAAAATATCAAAACTTTAATGCAAAAAACTACATGTTTTTTTTAGAATGTTTTTCTGATATTTATACTTGTATTAACTGAAAAAAAGATCTATTTTTAATTTTACTGCAGATTGCTATAGTACATCTATTAAAAAAAGAAAGAAAGAAGAAAATTTCAATATTAGAACTAGTATATCTATTTTGATAATAAAAATAAAAGAAGCTTAGCTTTGTTATCTACTCTTAGGATATAGTTCTTCACAAAAGCTAAGCTTATCTAGTTGTGATTTTTCTAATTATTTTTTTACTAATACTATTATTACTAAAGAAACAGAATAGATATTGCTATGTAGTTATGCATATTATAATAGATATTTTGACTAAAATAGGTTTAAATATTTGTATTGTTTAAGGCATCTTCAATATGATGCTAACAAATATATTTTTTTTTTACCTTTAGCAGTCATGCTAATACTTTATTAGATCTTTTAAAACTATATAGATTTCAAAGAATTTAACTAATTTCCTAAGTTTAGCATTACTCGGTTCCCATGTAGGGTCTAAGTATAACCTGCTATACTATTTACAATAGAAATAGATTGTCTCATCTGACTGCTGCTCTACAATAAGATACTACCAATTTAATGATATCTTCTCGTAGAGAAGCAAAAAATAAAAAAAAATTTTAAGTATATAAAAAGGAAACAAAAAGAGATATAAAGGTGAAAGATAAAAGATACAGATCAAGAAATAAAAGGGAAGGAATAAAGGAAGAAAAAAAAAAATATATAAAATTTGCATTTCACACAAATCAAATGACTACTATTATAAGCCTATAGTAGGCTTTAAAAATTATAGACTATACTAAATAAGAATAACTCTACTATCTTCTTATTTAATTAGAATATTTAACAAAAAACTATATAGAATAAAAAATCTTCAACTTAATTATAGAGGGTCAGTATAGGTCACCAGTTAGTCTGAAAGCAGTATTTTAGAGTTCTAGTATCTTCAAGGCATATATATAGTCATGTTTGTATTACTATTTTGTTTCTGAGCTAAGCTATCAACAAACCTATTTAGAAAGTAATACTACTAACTGTTTTAGAAGTTTTATGTGTCGATTTTTAGGAGAAGATAAACTGAATAGCCTACTTTTTACAAAATCTTCAAAGAAAAGAAAAGGCGAAAGGTGAACTAAAATTTTAGCTTTTGTGAGTCCTTGACTTTTGTTGGTGTTCTTTGTAGATTTTACAGTTATTTAGAACTAATATATTCAATTTTGTTACTTACTTAATATAAAAAATCTCTAGTTTTCACAACTACTTTTTCTATAGTTCTAGAGTAATTTAAACTAACCCACAAAGCTACAAACTCTTTTTTAACTCTATTTCAACATTCAACTATGTGAGTACAGTATTCCAATAAAGTTTTTATAAAGATTAATATATTAACTATATCATTTTTCTGTTGTTCAGCTTTTTGGAAAGTTTGGTTCAAATAATTATCAGGAAGAGTGAACAAATACATTTAATTACTCTTAAAAAGCCTAAGTGAACTTGATTCAAATATTAGTATTAAAAATAAAGATCCTGATTCGATTACAGAAGATATAAAGATGATAATAAGGAATCTGCTAATAGTATTTTAGTTTCTTGAGATAATATTTCTTTTAAGATAGTTTTTTTCAAATTATTTTTGTTAAAAATTATATATATATATAATAGTTTTTTTTTAATTTATACAAATATCTAAAATATAGCAATATATATACAACTCTTTCTGACGATCTCTTGTATTAAAAATTCCCAACTTATTTTTTTAAAAATATACAATAAACTCTGTAGAAACATAAGAGCAACAACACAGAGAAGCATAAGACAGCATCTGTTATTTAGAGATAGTTCTTATATGCTATCTGCTAACAGGTTTAGAGTTTATCACTCACTGCAATATCATAGCGGCACTTGTCATTTAGAAGTAGTTCTCATACGCTACTTGCTGACAAGCTTAGAGTTTATCACTCACTCACAGAAGATAAGTACTAGTTACACTCTAAGTGAATACAAGTGGATAGTAGATTTTGGAAAATATATACTTTCTTTAAACTTTTTGGTACTACTACTGTTTTCTTCAGGACCTTTGGATTTCTCTATACTGAAAAATAAAAAAGTGGAGAATTTGGTGAACTCTGACAAAGGATCTGCAAATTTGTACTACTTCCTAATTTGGCAAGTCATCTGTTGATATGCAACTTAGACAAGACAACAAACACATATATCACCATCATGTGGATGATCTAATTAGGATTTAACTTCTGGAGGAGTTTATTACTAGAGACATGCATTCTTGTTTTTGCATAGCATAATATTTTTATATTTTGTCATACTCTTTTTTTCTTTATGTTAATTAGAGTGTTTATTTCTTTTTCTTTTTTCTTTACTTTTTTACTTGTAAGAGTTTTTTAATCTGGTAGCGGATTTTTCCCTTATAAGCTTAGTTCATATAATTAGCTACGTTTTATTATATGTAACAATTTTTATTTTTAACTTGGACTAGGTATTAATAGTTTGTAATTTAGTTTTGATTAGATTAGAAGCAACCTAGGACCTTGATAAGGCATAAAAGAACCTATTGTTGATCTGAAGGAACCACCCTACTTAGGTAGGACACCTTTTAGGGAGATAAATACTTTTTGCGGTAGATCGCACCTGGGCGGCGTAAGGCAAGCTGAGTGAATCCGAGGTTGCAAGGGTGGGATACATTAGTAGTTTAGAACATTAGTTCTTTTTCTTATTTTTGTATTATGATTTCTTTATAAATCTTCCACTAATAAACCAAGGGTAAGGTCACCTAAGTTAAAAAAAAAAAAAAAGTAATACTTAATAATACTAGTATAACAAGTAACAATTAATTTAATATAATTTATATAGTTATTATATTAATATATATAAATTAAAATATTAGTATATTACTTTGTTATATATTTAATTTATAGACTTAATTAGGCATTACACCTTGCAATGTAGCTATATATCATATCTAGCAATTTATCCAATCAGATTTGACGATCAGATGTAATGTTACATTTGTTTTGAAGATTAGGTGTAACGTAAAATTTTTGCTTTTTTGCTTATTTTTTAAAGAAATTGCAAATACCTCAAAATTTTGATTATGAAACTACCATTAGTATTCTAATTAAAAAAATTCTTTGCTAAATTTTACTATAAAGTGGCCTAACCCTAATTGAACTTCTTAAGCTAAATAGGAATTTGGTTTTTAAAAAAATTATATTACACAAATTTGCAAACTATATTTTGTATATACATGCAATGTATAGCTATATCATAAGGTGCAATGCATATATTTATTCTTTATTTATTTATTTATTTATTATATTTAAATATAATAATAATATTTAAAGCTATTTATTATATTTTTTTTAAAAAAATCCTATTTAGTTTATATTTGAGTTAAACAGACTAATTTTTTTTTTTTTTTTTTTTTTTTTTTTTTTTTTTATTGGATAAACATGCTATCGATGAGATTTTTATTGTTATAGATAGTTTTGAGTAATGATTATATATATAAGAGTACAACTAGCTACACGTACAACTTTAAATTGTCTAATTTAAGTAGTCCACCTGAAGGTTCTATACTAGCTACTATACCTGAAATTTATTTGAAAATTCTCTATTTAAACTCTCTGGCTATATGCTATTCCTATCCCGCTATCATTTATTATCTAAATTTATCTAACCCTGTACTACCTCTATTTTCAGAAGACATTAACAGAGCTGACATGAATTCACAAACTTTATGATTCGAAGCCTAGGCTCATCTCAGGTACTCCTTTACTAACTTCCTAATCAATGGGTGCTGTAGTACCTAAATATGCTATGCTATATCCTAACTTAGCTTGCATATACTCTTGTTTGATGTTCGTACAAACCCAGTTCTTATTATAGCCTTCTACTAAGTTAGTTATCTGTACCTCCAGATATTATATGAAGTAGATTCACCTAAATCTGTTACTTGGTGTTGCCTGCTTTGCAACCAGATATTATACGAGACAGATTCTCCCAAATCTAGTTAACCACCAAGCCAAGTTAGTGTTGCTATATAACTTTTTATAATGGACTTATTTACATCTGTTTCATCGATCCTTCTATACTCAGGACTTACTCATATCTATTTCGCTAATCTTTCTGTATGCAGATTTCCTTTTCAGATCAGACGTTAACTAGTAAGACTGTTGAAATTTGTACTACTTCATCTAACTTGGGATTTCTACTATACAGGTCCTCTGCTCATAGATCCTATTAAGATTTATTTGTGTAATGTTATACTCTTCCAAATACCCTATCACACTTCTAATACCCTGATTAGCATTAGTATAATATGATTTACAGAGTTATAACTCTAGAAACGAGTAGAGTTTACTGTAAGTTAGATACAGATGTCTAGGTAATTATTCAATTCTGTCGACAGTAAGATTTGAGTCCTAGACTTCTTGTATAGCAGTTCAGCAATCTAACTATTACACTAAGATCATCAGACCTGAGACTAATTTTAATCTAGTATATTATATATATATATTGAGAATTATAATAAAAATATGATAAATAATAATTTATTTTTTTTTTATTTTTTATTTTTTTTATTAAAGGCAGCTTACTTTGCTGAGCAAATTTTATTAGTTAATATATGAGGTCGTCTATTGACAATCTCCTACAGTTTGTAATTACATGAAGAATGTACAATCTGCTACACGTACAACTTTAGTTATTGTCTAATTTAAGTAGTTTGCCATACAGGTAGATCATCTGTTTGGTTCTATACAAGCTGCTATACCTATAACCCACTTGTGAGTTACCTATTTAAACACTCTGTTAACCTAACCAATACTGGAATCAACTAACGTTACTATAATATCTAATCGCTTAAGCTAGCTAGCTCGTTGCAGATCTATTTATCTAACTCAGCTTAGGTCCTCTCAGGATGCGTATTGCTCAACATATTGTAATACGCAGAGCTCCAGTTAACTTCGTAAGCAATCTTACTAGAGCAGTCTATGCCTATTTTACAGATTTACCTAGCTTAGACCCTTGCAGATGTTTATACAACCCTAGTTCCTACTGTGGCTCTCTACTAGTTTTCTGTGTCTATCTTCTCAGATGTTTCATAAGGCAGATCCTCCTAATCCAGTTAGCCGCCAAGCCAGATTGGTGTTACCGATCCTCTCTATAGAACGGATTTATGCGCATCCAACTTGATCATCATTTTTTGATGATAGTTTCTTTTCTGGATCAAGTGTTAGCCGGTGTGACTGTCAAAAGCCATACTACTTTACCTACTCAGGATTTCTACCATGCAGGTCCTCTGCCTATAGATCCTATCAAGATTTATTCGTATAATGTTACGCTCTCCGAACATTCTGTCACACTTCCAATATCCGAATGATATTGGTATAATGTGATTTACAGGGTTACAACTCCAGAAACAGACAGAGTTTATCGTAAGTTGGGTACAAAGGTTTGGATAATTATTCAAATTCGTCGACAGTAGGATTTGAACCCCAAACCTCTTGTATGGTAGTCTGGCAACCTAACCACTACACTAAGATCATCAGACCTATAAATAATAATTTAACTTTTTCAAAAATAAAATCTTTATTAAATAATTAAAAATATAACTATTTTTATTTTTATTTGATTAATATTTCTAATTATTATTTATTAACTTACTATAATATATTAAATAATTTTATTATTTAGCAAATATATAGTATAAATTATTATTATTATTATTTTTTTCTACTTGAGTGATTTTGCTTTTTCCTTTATTATAGATAGTTTATCAAAAAATAACATATAGTATACTATTATATTTTGATATAACTATATACTGCTCTACAGATTTGGTCTGAACTAACTTAGCTGTATTAAACATGCTCAAGTTTGGTTTGTTACAGAAGCTATTTATCTCTTAAAAGTAGTTCACTGTATGAACAGTATATTCTAGTTTTTGATCAACAATTAGCAACTTCTAGCTACTATCAAGATCCTAGATCTCTTCTAATCTAATTTAAGACTAAACTAAAAGTTGTTAATACCTAGTCTCAAGATAGAAAAAAATAAAAAATTGTTACAGAT
>CAJVPM010001465.1:0-11990 GCA_910592325.1 Scutellospora calospora | reverse complement strand
TACAAAGAAGTCAACTTTAATTGGCTAATTTCTGAAAAGCTATAAGAGAATTTTAATAGTAAATTTTTATATCAAATATTTAAAAATTCATATATCAATGAGTTTTAAACCAATTTTAATAATTGTACTACTGTTAGAATTACAAGAATCTGCTCTACAAGTTTACTTAGAAGCTCAAAAAATATTTAATTAGTAAAAATTTTTGTAATTTGAGTTATAAAAAAAATATACTATCAAGTTTATATATAATTTTAAATATTACACCCTACCTTTAAAGATAGAGCTTCAATATATTATCTATTTATCTATTTATCTATTTATCTATTAGATATCCAATATCTGAATATATTTGATATCTAGTTACTATTGATATTCAGATAATTATCTAGATATCTATCAGATATCCAATATCTGAATATATTTGATATCTGGTTACTATTGATATCTAGATAATTATCTAGATATCTATCAGATTATCTTAATAATTATCTAGATATCTATTAGATTATCTAGATGTTAATAGTAAATAGATATCTAGATAATTTGGATATAGATAAATAGATAATAGATTTATCTAAATTAGAACTCTACTTAAAGATACTGAAACTTAAATTTATAAAATCTCTGAAATACAAAATTACTAAAATTACTAAAACTATGAAATGCATCAATTTTTACTAAATTAGTCTTTATATAGAATGATCTACTTTATAAATGGTGCTAAAATTCTTAGAATCTCTAAAATGCAAATTCTTAAAATCTCTAAAATGCAAATTATGTCACATCTAGTAATTGTATCTAGCTAAAGATTTTTGCTTTAATAAAATAGTATTTATCCGGGTCAACCTGAATATTTATTAATACCCGCGTAGTGATTTTCTCAATGGGTACAAACTCTAGTCATATCTGACCCCAACAGTACACTGTATAAAATACTTTTTATTAGTATTATATAATTTTTAAAGCTTAGCATAGACAAAAATATTGTTACCTAATTCCCTGAAAACTACTTATCTGACAGTCTATTTACCCGATATCACATAGGATGACAATTTAGTATTTAGTTAGCTATAGGTATATTTGTATATTATTAGTAAATTTTCATCTCATGTTATATCGGATAAATAGACTTTCGGGTAAATAGTTTTTAGGGAATATAACTGACAAAAATAGTATTTTTATATAAGTGTTGCCAAAAAAAAATATTCTACTAGCAATTTAAGTATATTACTAATTCAGTAATATACTTAAATTACTAGTGAGATATTTTCTCTTAGCAGCACTCATATATTATTTTTTTTGCTTTTTACTTTTTTTATCTTTTTATTTTTTATTTTATTTAGATTTGTTTAGATTATATAGACTTTTACTTTTAATTATTTTCTTTTTTTAATTTAGTTTACTTTTTTTTATTTGTTGTTTTTTTAGGCAAAGATTAAATAGAATTATTTTATTTGAATAGCTAAAAAAAAAAAAAAAAGAGTTTTAAGAAAATAGCAATTATAATAGCTTTGATTATAAAATTTTTAGTAATATATTATTTGTTTATAACAGATAAAAAAATAATTAATATTGAGATTAACTCTACTATAGAAAATTATATATAGATGTTCTTAGAATAACTAAATGAGACAATACTTGTAAATTATAGTGAAAGAAACTATTATTTCTTTAAATTTTATATTGCATTAATATCAGACATATAATTCCTGCAGTTTTAAATGATTATATGTTTATTGATATACATGCCGTAGTATAAGAATAACATGCAATAAAATCCACTATACCATTTCTGGTAGGTAATATTATCTTGCTTTGGTTGCCTGTATATAAATAATCTAAGACAGGAAAAAAAGTTTAAAGCTATAAGAATGAATTTGATAATGCTAAATTCATGTGGCACAAAACCACTATAAGCATTGTCTTCAGAATTTTTTTCAATTATAAAACCTAAGAAATTATTTGAAATAAAATGTATAACGAGTAATGATATAACTAACATTAAAATTGTAAACCATCTGCAAATATTATCACCTATGAGAAGAGGGAGTGTCTTACGACCAACTAACTTATCACCTTTTTGATCCCTAAGATCTTGAACTTGAGCTGTAGTCATTACAAAAAAGCAAATACCCAACTTAAAAATGTTTAATTCACTATTTATTAATTTAAACATGCTAAGATTAGTTCCAATGATGATATGATAACAGCCAACAAGTTGAATCCATGTGCCAAAAGCTGAAAAGAAATTTTTATAAAATGCATTTTCACCAAGTTTGAGCACCTCATTAAAGATAACCCAAGCCTGCCACATGAAACTTAAAAAAAGCAATGATAAACCACCAACCATGTATGCTATAATTGGAAATATAATACTAATAACAACTAGACGATGTTTGGCATCTTTAATAGTTATAAGGCCAGAGGGAATTGGACGAAATGGTTTATTTATTCGATCTTCTTCCACTGAAGTTATTTGACTAAACCTATTGTAATAGAATAACAGTCATTAATTAATTAATGTAAACAATAATTATTATAATTTAAAGTATGGTACATGCCAATTAAAAAACAAGAGTGAATGTGTAAAGTATATTATTATACGAAACAAATACGGAAATATAATATATAATATGGTCTCGAGAAATTTACCATTATAAGTAGAAATAGAACTAAAGATACGCATGTAAAGTGCACCTGAATATAGCGCAAGAAATTGATCATTAATGCTCGTTAAAATTAAAGTTCATTAAGTAGTATACTCATCCCTACATACCAATAGCCATAAATGTTGGAGGAATAATGGCTGTCATCCAGTCAGAAATAGATGCATTGTACATGATAAGAATTTCATGACGAATAATGAGTAAAAGAGATAAAAATCTTATTATAATATTATTACTAAGTTTAAATTTATGCGCATTATGTGTAAAAACTTTCATGATAATAATATTAATATTACAGAAAAAAAAAAATAATGTAAATTGACAAAAAAGAAAAAAAAAGATAATGATACTAATGCTATTAAATGGATAATTCTCATAAATCATAATGCGAAAACCATCATTATATATACTTTCGATCGCGATATACGAAATGAATCACAGTAAGACCGTTTTCATATAAAAATACAGTACCGTCTCTGAATATTTACCAATTCACAAGTAATAAAATCAATCTGGATGATTTACTTATTCATAAGTAATAAAAAAAACCAATCTGGTTGATTTACCCATTCTAAAGCCAATAAAATCGCATTTTGCGTGTGATCCGCGCGGATCCTGCGCATGCTTATCACTGTAATTCTTTGATTGACAATCTATTAAAGAAAAAAGGATGACATGCGCATGATTAAATTCTTTGTTTTATAATTGACAATCTATTATAGAAAAAGATGATTGGAATTTATTTTTAGATTAAAAATACTTCGCACTCACTACTACTTTGACAAGCTTCTAGACCATTGGATCAACATGTCTACAAATACTAAAAGGAAATATTTAGCTGTTAATGACAACAAAATTACAATCTTATCAGATATCCCCACTTCCTTAATGTTAAACTATATAAAAATTAAGAAAAATATTCTTTATAAATGTAAAATGGTAATTGAGAGGCTATTTTAAATTTTAAGCTCCTTTTACGAGTTGTAATAAAATTTATAATATGAAAACAATTGACCATATTGTCTATTCTTATAAATTTTCATATAATTTAAAGGATCGTACGATATTACCAGCATGTGTTTTCTTTGTTCAGGTAAGTAAATTTATAATGCTCAATATTTACGTGGACTATTTTAAATTACCATTTACGCTTAATTTTTTAAAATTCCTTTTACATGACAAAATTGTCGATTTTATTACGTACAAAAAAACATTCCAATTTAGTAATTTTATTAATCATTTTATGCATTACAATTTTAATCGCATAATATATTAATTGTCGAATTTAATGGTTTGCTTTTTTACTGCTACATCCCGGAATCAATTCAAAGATTTACACATTTTCGAATATTACCTGGCAAAGTTCACAATAATCGGTAAAATAAATTTGATTTATTAACAATATTCATTTTGGCTGAGTTTTACTCGAATTCGGCACGAGATATACATATATATATTCGGTTATCGGCATGCACCTTAACATAACGATAATATTCATAATCATTCTGGGATAGAACTCGATTGACTAAAGTCAACAGATCAAAAAGGTGTTAAGCAAGAGTGAAAATAATCCAGAAACAGACAAGATTCAATACTAAAAGATATAATGACCTAGTAATTGTACCCGGGTAAAGATTTTTGCTTTAATAACATAGTATTCATCCGGGTCAACCCGGATATTTAATAATACCCGGGTAGTGATTTTCTCAACGGGTACAAACTCTATAATGACCTTCCATATATAGTAATTCTAACTCAATAACGATAAGAGATGCGATGAGAATCATGGGAAGCACGAGTGCGATCCTACAACAACAAGTGCGAAGCAAACTTCACAACCCTTCCTTCCCTGGAACCTGCCATTTTCACATATACTATAACTTATTTATTTCGTATCAATATTATAGCCACTAAAATCAAGTGTTATATCGACAGTCGGCCTGTATTATGCAAGCAGGAAACAGCAGCTAGAGTTAAGCTGCATAAATTAACTGCTTATCATTTTAATTTTAAAATTGGATTTTGAATTTACTCTGATGCACAAACAAAAATCATTATCTTTAGTTGATAATAATAATTCTCATACTTAGGGAAGTGCCGTTTATTACGTAATTTTGGGTATGGGGAGGGGAAATTGGCAGTCTATCACGTCTAATATATTATATATATAAATTATGGCTGCTAGTTGGATCACTCAGGGGGGAGGGGGCCTGGTCTTCTAATTAAAAGAAATTACGTAATAAACGGCACTTCCCTTAGTAAGGAGCCATGATCGCCATGCAAAAATCAAAAAATCCTATGAAAAAAAAACGGAAAATCCAATAAATATAATAAACATATCCAGTATTTATGCCAAAAATCAAGCTTTTACTATCATTTATTATAACATTGGTAAATTAATGCAGTTCCGGGTTTTATTTTCGTTCGTTATACTGTACACATGAAGGGTACGTGGTACTGGTCACATTAAATAATTAACAGTATTTTAGATAATATACACAGTATTTTAGATAATATACGCTCATGTGTACAAACGCAGGTGCAATAGTCAAATTATCGCACATATATAAGGTGTGAAAAATGCCAATATTATACAAAATTTTGCAAGGAATTTTTTTTGTTAGTACGCCAAAGGTGGTTTCTTAGACAAAATTTTAAGAAAATCCAAACTTAGTAATCGGCTTATTTCCCAGAATATACGATAACAGCTGGAATTCGTTTTTCCACTGATAAAGTAGTCGTTAAATCCATAATGCGATCATATGGGAAACGTGGAATAAGTAAATTTCGCATATGAATTCATACAAAAATCATAATCAATTGATTTCGGCGTTAAATCAAAATCTAGAGTTTCGATCCATTATCCGTTTATCCATTTATCCATCGGATATCCAGATCTGAATTTATTCGGGTATCCGTTTTACTATTGATATCTGGATAATTATCCGAACATTTGTCAGATTATCCGGATACCAATAGTAAATGGATATCTGAATAAATTCAGATATGGATAAATGAATGGCGGATTTTTTTTATCCGGATTGGAACTCTATAAAAATCAATTATTGCTCGATCTGCATGATTTTTTGAGCTTCACGAGTTTCAGTATAAAAAATCCAGCTTATAAAGTATGTGCGAACATAAAGTGGCTATCTAAATGCATTCATAGCCTCAAATAAGACTTTAAGTCGATTATAATAAATTACGTATTACATTTAATTAGCAGTATTAAATCATCCGTGTTACAATATTTTCTATTGGACATACTAAAAAAAAAAAAAGACTATAAAAATTTCAGTTACTCTTAACGTTAAATTATTTAATTTCGACATACACTATATAAAGAAATGGCTATTTATAACATTATTTATAACGTTATATTCATATTGAAATTCACTGACTACCTTCTTCTAATCACATTTCCCTTCTTAGTATATGTCTTCCAATTCTATTATAAATACTTTACACGTCCTAATAAATTACCTGGACCCTTACCTCTTCCCTTTATAGAATGCGCCTATTTGTTTAAAAGTGACAATAAACAGTTATATAAATCGCTCCAGAAAAAATATGGAGACATCTTTGAAATTTATTTTATCGGACGAAGAATCGTGATTTCACGTCCTGATTATATTAAAAAAATGTTAATTTCCTCATATAAAGATACAACTTTCTTGGGAAGATTTTCATATTCTGAAGGGCTTGACGAATTTGGAATGGCTGGAAAAGGTATAATCGCAAATCACGATCCTGTAAGTTGGAAATTTAACCGCCAGTTCTTTAATCAAGCTATTCTATCATCAAGTTTTAATAATGAGGCTATAAAATGGGTTAATAAATTATTCAAAGAATTAGAAGAATATTGGAAATCTCTTGCTAATTCAAATTTATCTAATAATAATTTACAAGATAATAAAATTAATTGGTCACTTGAAACTGACTTATCAACATGGGCTCATGGATTTATGTGCGACATGATTATAGTTTTAATTACTGGAGATAGATCCTATTCCATGGCTTCGTATTATAATAAAAGTAGTCCCGTAAAAGTAACACGTTCTGATACATTAATTGAAGATTCTGAAAAATTTATTGAAGGAATTAATACTCATGTCCTAGGCGTCACATACTTTATGTTTCTTGGACCATTCTTACGCCATTATATGCCGATTATTAAAGATAAAATTAAATCAATAGCTAAAAATCGTGATTATTTATTTGAAAGGTTAGATATCATAATTAAAAGGAGAAGAAAAGAGATTGAAGAGACTCCAGTAGGGACAGAATTGAGGAGTAATATGTTGACATCTTTAATTATTGCTAATACTGAACGAGATGTGAATAATGTAAAGAATATTAGAGATGATCTGCTTAGACCAATGACGGATGCTGAGATCAGAATTAACTTACTTGACGCTTTCTTAGGCGGAATTGACACCGTAAGTATCATTCATTACAATTATGTTTTAAGTATTTAATATTATTTATTTATTTGGTATTTTTAAAATTCCTTAGTCTACAAATTTATTTTGCTTCTTAACCTATTACGTTTGTCATTCACCTCAAGTTAAGCGAAAAATGCTTGCCGAAATAGACTCAATATTCCCTCCAAATACTTCCTTTGAATTGAAACATGATGACCTTTTGAAATTAGAATATTGTGATGCGATAATTAGTGAAACAGTTCGAATCATGCCAGTCGTAAATGAATTCATAAGGTGCTCTGATCAACCTTGCGAAATAGCTGGGTATCAATGGGATGCTGGAACAATATTCCATGTAAATTTAAACGGAATCCATTCTCATAAAGATTATTGGTCCAATCCTGAGATTTTTGATCCTGATCGATTTTATAAAAAAGACGATAGCATCAAAGAAATGCATAAATTTGCGTTGGTAACATTTGGTGGAGGATTGCGTATTTGCCCAGGAAGGAAATTAGCTATGATCGAATTACTTTCACTAATGGTACTGATATTTGGAAATTATGATGTTGAATTAATTGATATGAAAGTGCCGTTAAAAACTAAATCTGGAGTAGCAACTATGTGTGAAGAATTGCCTATTAGAATTAAGCCTAGGATTTACTAGTTATTAAATTTCTCTAATTTTTAATGTCTGATACTATATACATTATAAATAATATAATTTATTGTATTTTACACTAACTTTATGTTTTTTAAAAATTCAGAACCTAATAGTAAGGTTCCAGCCCTCTGAAACGCCGCTGTTTATTACTAGTTAAAATAAACTATTCGATTTTATCAGTCGGGTCGGGTTCGCGTTAGAAAATTTAATAAAAAATTGTTTAAATGAATTTCTACAAACTTTAAAATTTATTTTAAAAAAAGATTATTAAAATTTGTTTAAAATTTCAAAAAAATTTACTTAGTTTGATTTCTATTGACAGCAGCTCATGTTAGATTTAATAATTTCGGGTCGGGTCGGGTTCGAGTTGGTGCAGCTCCTTTTCACTAAATAATGGTCGGGAAGCGGATCCGTATCATTTCACAGACAATCATTTCATCGACAGCTCATTTAGCCAACATCACACCAAGTGACAATTTACTAATAATATATACCTGAAACTAATAAAACCCTAACCCTAACCCATGTGATGTCAGTTGAATGAACTTTCGGTGAAATGCTGTCGGTGAAGTGAGTGGCACCGAATATATTCCCTAATTAAGGCCAGCCGGTTTTCCAAAATATCCCGCGTCGGATGTGGGTTACGCGCGTGATACACGGGCCGTTCTTATGGTGCCGGAAATCTATAATCGCCAATCATGTGATTAAAAAATTGGACATTTTCAAATCGCTAAAACTTTTTACACAAGCAATATTTCAAAAAACTGACCGGTACTCTCGTAGAACTGATTATAAAGAACAAAGTTACCAGTCAATTTTCTGAAATGCTGCTTATATAAAAAATTTTAGCGATTTGAAGTTTCTAAGTTTTATGATATTGAAACAAGTCATGTGAGTATTTCTTAACATTTGATTGGCCGATAAACATTAGTTCGAACAGTTGAAAATTTTAATCTTTTATTATTTGCTCAGAGAGTATTAGATTATATGTAGGATTTATTAATTAAGGCATTTTATTATTCTTTTGATTGTATCATCACTTTACTTCATAAAGGTCTTTGTTGAAAGACTATTGACATTTAAAATATGTTGTTAAGATGGTATATAAATCTGATGAATGGCTTAAAGCATGTTATAATGAAGAGATTTGTAAAATTAATTGTACTGAAAGCTATAAGTAAATGTTGAAAAGGTCTAAATACACGTAGATTGGTCTTAAACTTATTTACACTGTATTAGACTTTCATTATATCGAAAGTTATTATATTGAGAGAATAAAGAGCTTATTGGCAAAATTTAAATTTTATTAAACAAGAGATAAATGGGTCATATTTTATTATGATTATTCAAGAATTTTCATTACAAGTAGATCACTACTCATAGTCTTGTTACATAAAACGTTACATAATTTGATCAAAGTTGAAAATATTAATATAATCAAAATAAGGTGAAGTAGGGTGATACACAGATCAGAATATAAAAATTTTGATATAATCAAAGAACATAAATTTGTTAATATTTTGGGTTCTGATCCTAACAAATTTGATCTGATATAAAATCTGATAGTCACTCAAGACAATTTTTATATTTGCATATCAAACATAGTAGTAGTTGATTATTAAGATTCTTAATGATCAACTTAATTATACTTAATAGCAGTTGATTGTTAAGAACAATCAACTTAATTATACTTAGTAATAGTTGATCATTAAATTTCTTAATGATCAATTTAATAAATACTAAATTTTTAACTAATCCACTATTTATCTTTAGATGCTCGAGAAAAAAAAACCTTTTATTTAATTTCTTATTGAAAATCTAATATCAAGAAGATAAAGATTAATTCTATACAAATTAGACACCTTATTTCCAAGTGAATTATGACAATCTTGATAAAATTTTTGAAAACCAGAACTAAATTCTTCAATTTTAAAAAATAGGTTAGCAAATTTGCATATTTCCAACCTTTTCATAGTAAATCAATATTTATTTCCTTTATCAAAACTATTATCACCTGTAGCTTTATTGAATTTTTTATTTATTAAAAGTATATAATCTATCTTTACTAGATATTCAAAATAATAAATAACTTCACTAAAAAAAATAATAAAATCTTTGATTCAATTGTATTAGCTAATATGAGCAAAATAATTATTGATTAACTTAACAACTGTATCTATTACAATGAGATCTAAAAATATTGTATAGTGTCTCTCAACCTCTTATAAAGAAATAGAAGCATATAGTGTATACATTCTTTAAACTCAGCTATGTTAGAAATATTTTGTATTAAGTCATTGCAAAGGTTTAGGATCGAATTATTTGAATCTTTACCTTGTAAATAGAAATAGTACTACATGTTTAATATATAACTTATTAAAAATTTTTTGTTTTAAAAAGAGCTTTTAGTGAAAGTATAAAATTTATTCAATTTATATTAAAGAAACATTGTTTGTTTAAAATTGCAAATTTGGTTAATAATCAATACAATTTGCTAACCTTACAAGTTTAGTTAGATTTAACTTTAAATTTCATGATTCTATTCAATCTTGATCATGTTTTTAAAATTATAATCGCATAGAACAAAAACAATTAAAGTTATAACTACAAACAATCATGACCATGATCATGATTGCAAACAATCACAACTATAATCAAGATTGCAGACAGTTATAAAAATAAGTTATAAATTAAAAGTATAAAAAGTTCTCTAAATTAAAAGTAAAAAAATAACAAACAAAAAAATGACAAAATGCAATATATTGAACCCAATAAGATCAGTAAACAAAACCTAAATGCAAAATGCAAATATTATCACTACCTTTGTTATATTTTTAAAGCCTCAATCTAATTTAATTATAGCTAATATAATATATATATAATTGCTTACACAACTTTTAATTGTCCTGAATTTTAATGTTATATCTTAAAATTTTTTTAATTATTCTTATAAGCGTGCACTAAAAGAGTATTTTGTGCATTGTGAATCTTAGGCAAAAATTATATACAATCATGGAATGATTTAGATTATGATCTAAATCATTTTATGATTGTACATAATTTTTGTCTGAAATTTATAATACACAAAATATTCAAGTCAACATTCTGAATTATTCTTAAACAGATTATAAGTGGATAGCTATATATTAAATTAATAAGCTTTTTAGATTTTTTTTTATTTGTCTTTTGTTATAATTGTTTTCTTCATGATCTACTTATATAGTTGACTTGAATTTTTAGATAAAAATATAAAATGAAATTCAAATGATCTGAATAAAAAGTCTGAATAAAAAAAATTATTAAAGTTAGTATTAATTACTATTAAAATCTTTCATTAACTATTATCATAAAATGCTACATCTTAATATAAGAAAACAGCAAATAAGTGTATTGTTCAGAAATCAAGGTCATTATATACCATAAGGAATGATGCAAGAAGTAGAAATAATGGATAAAGAAATACAACAAATAAAAGTAGTAGAAGATAAAGTTATACAGAAAACTTCTATAATAAAAAAAAAAAGACTGCTGAATTAAAGCATAAAAGATCTTTATATACTGGAATATCAAGAACAACAGTCTAAAAAAAAAACAAAAAGCTGATGCACTATTAAGTATGAAAGAATCATCTGATTTGTTATACAGGTTTCTAGCTATTAATATTATAAAATAGTTACAATTATCACAACTACCTTTAGCAATACTGTTAGCTAATACTTTATTATTAGTATCATAATCATCTTCATCAAGACTATCTATTGAAATTACAGAACCAATATTCTCTCAAACAGCTACACATAATTTACTATCTATTAATAAAAAAAATTTAGAAATGTAGTTAAATAAAATAAATCAAAAATATACAATAATAAAATTTTCAAAAACTAACATATCTATATATAATTATTTACATCTTCTAAGCATAAGTAGATACATAAAATTATTGCTAGATAGGCAAGGCAAGATAAATGCAAGTATTTATCTTGCACAAACTATTTGAAGTAAAAGAGACAATATAGCAAAACATATTAGAAAGTGAAAAAATTATTATATAGATAAGCATAATATAAAATGAATTTCTAAACTATATTATAGTATTACTCAAAGAGTTTTTTAAAAATTATAAAATTTTTTGAATAACACTTGCTTACATCAGATTACAAATATGTTAAATTATATGTTCTTATATTATTCTAATATTTTTTTTATTAATAGATAGTAAATTATGTGTAGCTG
>CAJVPM010001464.1:0-11992 GCA_910592325.1 Scutellospora calospora | reverse complement strand
TTTTAGGTTATCTATTTTAAGTAGTCTGCTCAAAGGTTCTACACTAGCTGCTATACCTGAAATCTCTTAGAAGATTTCCTATTTAAACTCTTTGGCCCTATTTCACTTACTGCAAATATTACTCTTTATAGTTAATCATAACTTTGTACTACTCTACTTTTAGAGGCACCCAAGCTAATATTAGTTACAAACTTTATTGTTATGGGCCTAGGTCTTACCTGGATATGTCCTACTTCAACATCTCCTAACAAATAGGTATCACGAACCCAACTATGCACACTATATCCCAATTTAGCTTGTATATACCCTTATTTGATGTTCATACAAACCTAGTTTCAGCTGTAGCCCTCTACTAGTTTAGACTTCTGAATGTTTCACAAGATAGATCCTCTCAATCTAGTTAGCTACTAAGCCAAGTTGGTGTAGCTGCTAAATGCAAGGCACTAGGCTACATTATACTGCAAACTTATTTGAATCTACTCGATTTGTATTTAGAAATCCTTGTCAGATCAAACGTTAACTGGCATAACTATCGAAATCTATACTACTTCACCTAACTTGAAATTTCTACCATGCAGGTCTTCTGCTCATAGATTCTATCTTGATTTATTCATGTAATACAACTCCAACATTCTGTCATATTTCTAATGTATGAACAACATTAGTGCAATATGATTTACAGGGTTACAACCTCAGAAATGAACAGAGTTTACTATAAGTTGGATACAGATGTCTAGATAATTATTCAATTTTATTGACAGTAGGATTTGAACTCTAGACCTCTTACATGACAGTCTGACAACCTATCTACTACACTAGATCACCAGACCTCCAAAGTCCTCTATTAATCTCTTAATAAAGTATATTTTGGCTTTGCCAAAAATGCTTCCTTTAAATGAACTGCTACAGTGATTTATATTCTACTTTGACACTGTTAGAAGTTCCCCTTCCATGTCTTATATTACTTGTGGTATATTGAGAAGGCTATGCTACTTGTAACAATATATAAAGCTATCAAAGATATTAAATAGAACTTTAACTATAAATTATAGATTAGAGTTCACTATTATACTAAATCTACTAGAAATGTAAGACACTCTTATAACCTTAATCAGAATAGAATCTTTCATCTCACTAAGATTTAATTAGGACAAAGTACTCAAGAATTAGTAGATGATTTAGAATTTCAAATTACTAATAGATATAACTGAGAATATAGTGATGAAAAAATTAATCTATTAGTATATGCTCTTCATATACAACTTACAAAAACTGAAGAACAGGAACTCTAAAGAATTCTTGCTGAATCTTTTAATATAAGTTATTCAGACTTTACTTAACAAGTCACTATGGAAAACCTTCATAGAAACTTTGATAGACAAGTTGTCTCTATAAAGAATGTATACATCCTTACCAAAGAACTGAACTTAAGAATAACTATTGTCTTCAATGCTATAATGAAATATATCTTTCTCTTTCTCCTTTTTCTGAACCAGAAATTGAATCTGAAATTCTATCTTCTTAACCTGAAATACTCCTAATAACTCAAGCTAAATAAGAACCAAATCTTAATGATCTTGTTGTTGTTGCAAAAACAAATTGAACAATAAGCCCAAGTTATTGACTTTCTACAAGTCTAAGCCAAAACCTTCGAATATCAAGCCCAAACTATTAAAGTTTTACAAAACAAAGTTAATAGCTTTAAAAGATTTCATAGACAAATAAGATAATTCTATAATGAATAATTTGAACAAGTAGATAGTAAACAAGCTACTACTTCTAACAATTCTCAAAATTTTTAAATCATCTTAAGTATAATATAAAACTACTTAGTAAATCAGAAAAATTTTTTATAGAACAAAAAGCTCTCGAAATAGCTTTTAGAAATAATTTATAATAAAGAGAAATATATACTATAACTCAGAAAATTAAACTGAAAATTAGAATCTTAACTTAGAAACAAAAAATAATATTTAGACAATTATTAAAAGAATTTGCTAACTTCATTACAAAAGATATTACTCAGTTAAAAAAAACTAATTTAGTAACTCACAAAATCTATACAGAAGATATATCTTCTATAAGTTCTTGACTCTATATAGTACCTCTTATTGAACAAACTTTTATTAATAAAGAAGTTCAATAGATGCTAGATAACAATCTTATAAGCAATTTAACAAGTCACTATGTCTCTCCTATTGTACTTGTTATAAAGAAAAATAGAAAGAAAAGATTTTGTATTGACTATAGAAAACTTAATGCAATTACTAAAAAGGATTTTTATCCTCTTTCACAGATAGATGAAATGCTAGACTCACTTACTGGAGTCATTTATTTTTCAACTCTTAACCTTATGAGTAGATATTAGCAAGTAATAATGAACTTAGCAGACAAAGAGAAAACTGCTTTTATGACAAGATATGATATTTATGAATTCAATGTAATACTATTTAGACTTTGTAATACCTCTGTAACCTTCTAATATCTCATGAATTAAATCTATAAGGATATAGCTTACAAATATGTAGTTGTTTATTTAGATAATACTAATGTCTTCTTTCGAAGTTTTAGTGATTATATTAAACATCTACATGAAGTTTTTACAAGAATCAAAAAAGCTAGATTAAAGCTTAACATAGAGAAATATAATTTTTAGATACCAAAATTACCTTTTTTAGAATATATTATTGAAGTCAAAAGAATCTCTTCAGACCTAGAAAAGATTATTACTATATAGAATATTCAAGCTCCTAAAAATATTACTCAGATCTGATCATTTTTAGGACTTCAAGATACTATAGAAGATTTATTAAAAGTTTTTCAACAATAGCTCAACCTCTGAACTAATTATTGCATAAAAATACTTTTTATATCTAGGATGACAATTGTTAGAAAGTATTTGAAGAATTGAAGTATAGATTAGTAATAGCCTCTATATTAATCTATTCTAACTATAAAGAAAAATTCATTTTTGTTACTAATACTTTCTATAATAGATATGAAGCTACTCTTAGCCAAATCTCAGATAATAGAAAAGAATATCTAGTTGTCTATACAAGCAAAAGTTTAAAGAAAGAAAAAGTCAACTATAGTGCTACTGAACTTAAATATGCTACTATAGTATAGGCTATAGATTATTTTTACAAATACTTAGAAACTCGCTACTTTATCTTAATTACTGACTATTTAGCTTTCTAATAGTTAAAATTTTCTTTGTCTAAAGAAAGATTAGGATAATAGATGATGAAATTCTAACTTTATAACTTTACTATAATATATAAACCTAGATGGAAACACTCTAATATTAATAGTCTCTCAGGATTACTGAACCAGATATACCCTACTTCTATTTTTAAAATATGAATTTAGACTAATACTAAAATTTTATAAAATATTTAGAAACAGATGAATTTTTCTCTAACTTAATAGACTTCGAAAAATAAATATTTCTTAAACAATCTAAATATTATAAACTAGAAAATAAATTACTATACAAAAAGAATAGAAAAAACCTAAACAAACTTATCTGAGTGATAAAATAGATCAAAGTAGAACAAGTTCTTTATATGATATATAGACACCCTATAGGTAAACATTTAGAAACAGATGCAATGTATTATAAAATATCTGAAAGATATTATTAAGATCAGATGTATAGAGATATACAAAATTATATTTAATTATATAAAATATATCAGAAAAGAAGAAAAAGAAAAAGAAAAGAAAAAGAACTCTTTCCTGTAGATCCCTAAACCAAATTACGGAACAGAATAAAAATACAAAAACCTCTAAAAACTACTCTAAAAAATATTAATTAAAAATAAAATAGATCACAAACAGAAGCTACAATACTATACATCTCAGCTACTTAACAACAATACTTCAAACTCATCAAATACAAACAAAAATACAACAGACGTAATATTCTGGTTCACTATGGACTTAGCTTCATCCAACTCACCAACTCCTCAAAACGAAGTACCAAATACACTAACTCCACTATCAAATACACCAAACTTATAACAAATAGATGGAAATAAAATACCACTTGACAACTTCTCTAAAAAACGTCACTATAACAACTTTAGCTATAATATTAACTCTCTTTCAAAAACAAAAAGTGGGAATTCCAGCTTACCTCCTTCAAAACCAACAATGACATCATCGGTTACTTATAGCAACACAACAATACCTACTTTAGACAATAACAACTGTGGAAACTTCCAATACAATATATGATCAAATTGGGAAATACAACAATGAACCTATTATGAAAACTGATCTAGACATAGTAGATAATACAACATACCCAACTTCTAAAAATAGCAATAACTCAGCTCAAGCCACAAACTTCTTCAACAATCACTAATCATATAGTTAAGCACTTAAAGCAAACTTACAACCAGACCTATTTTTGATAGATAACAGCTTATTAGATACTTACAGAACTAATTGGACTCAACATATCACCAAAGCACTAGAAAACAAATTACAAACTAAATTTGACAGCAACTTATAGTCAAAAAACAAAATTATCGAAGCTTTAGAAGACCTAGACCAAATGCGAAAATTGGTCCAATACAAACTGCTAATGCTACCTATGGACTACTTTATTCCTAACACAATCTCATTAAAATTCTTTCACAGAGACCCTGCTTTCTTTAATTCCTTCACCAATAACAAACGTATAATACCTATTCACCAAAATGAATATTCTAAGCTACTTACTTAAGCAATTGACACATATAAGTCTAAAAACAATGTAGTCCTTCTAAACAAAGAAACCAGAAATGCAATTCAATCCAAACTTAGACAAAAAATTGCAATTGATTATCTTACTAACTTCAATTTTAGAAATAATAAACCTTACCAAATATCTCAAATGATCAAATATTGCAGAAATTTTTTAAAAGCAAAACTGATTGAAGATCCTAAAGCAATACAAAATATTACAAACCAAGCTTTCGACTTACTCAAAAAAGCATTGCCAGAAATACTACAAAAAATAGATACTGAAACTACAGAGTTATTACCATTTGATCTACTTATTACTAAATGCTCGCAAACAGGAATAATTGTTAAGGCTCTATGTTTAATCTACAAATTTACTATACTATCTGCCTCATATTTCACAAAACTACCTAAACTTCTAGAATACTCTGATCAGATAACAGATGAAAAACTTAGAAATCTTTTCCTAATTACTAATTCAAGCCAATTATCTTGACTTGGTGCATATAAATGCAAACTTGCAGACTATTACGATCTCGAAAAAATTCCTTTGACCTACTTCAACTTACCACTACCCAAACAGCTCTTTCCATCTATATACTAAGAACTTAACAGCCATGTTTAACACCTCTTCCTAATAGACCTCAATATGAGCAATCTCTCTCTGCAACAAATAGTCTCTCTACTCAGAGAACACTACAAATTCAAAGCAATCTCTAATGATTTCTTTAAACAGAAACCTATCCTTCCCAAACAACCTCAAGATATAAAGATCAAAACAAAATATATGTATCCAATCATAGATGATATTTTAGCAAAAGAATTCTTAATAGCAGCTAGTACCAAATACAAAATAATCTTTTCAATTAACTCTGAGATTATAATCGCAAACCCTACTGATAAACCTAGACTTCCATCTAACTCAGATGAAATTCAAGATTTTAATTTAACAATCCCTATATCATCAACATGCCAACTTGTGGATACAGCAAGAATGCTCAGACTATTCTACTATTTTAACAAAATTCCTGATACTTGAATCCAAATAAACCAAAATACAGAGGAAATTAGCCAAGCTACACTGCCTTCAGATCAAGCTCCTAAACCAAATATATCAGATACACTAGTATAACTTCAGGAAGCATTGGAAAAAATTAAAGAAAAAATACATATTACACTACTTATCATACAACAAAATGATATCTCACCTACTCTGGTAACACTTAGACAACACTTTGAAATAACAAAAATTCCAGAATATCTTCTCAACCTCCTTCCACTCCTAGAACCAATCTGGAACATCTTTAATTAACTCATCTCTATAACAAATACACATAAAAGTATAGAAAAAAACCAAACATACAATCAAACTCCTACGAATGATCTAACAAACAACAACCTTAGTACAATAACAATTGCAACTCATAACATATAAGGATTTAATGATCCCTTAAAATTCCAAACTTGAATAGAACACTGTAATGAAAAAAACTATAACATAATCAGCATGACAGAAACAAAAATTGCTGACTCAAAATACAATAAACTACAATTTACTAACACTTACTATCATATTTATACATCAAACTGCAACAAAACAATAGCAAAAAACAAGAATCGAGCATGGAAACTGTAATTGCAATCTCAAAACCTCTCCAACCCTACATTTATAACATTCAAACTGAATCTGGCATTGCTATTCTCATTGATCTATTCTTCCTACAGAACTAAAGACTCTGAATAATCTCTGTGTACCTCCCCTCTAACAACAAAATACTTAGTCTCCAAACCCAAAACAAAATTACAAATTAGATTAACTACGCTACTATACACAATCTGGAAATTATTATTCTCGGAGACTTCAACTCAGACATAAATAAATACAATATACCCACTCTACAACTATTCAATACAATGAAAACAAGAAATATGAAAGGCCTTCTAAAATACTTTAACATACGATTACCTACATAGGCCAGATCTTCCTCAAGCAGCCAAATCGATGACATATGGGTTTTATCCTCCCTAATACATACAATATGCAATCTGGAACTAAGTAATGCTGAGCTAATTACTAACAGTGACTATAAAATTATTCAAATTGAATAGCATCCTACAATATATATACAACAATATAGAGTAAAGAAAAACAAACATCAAATCTTCTTATATAACAAGATGACAGCAAAAACATGAATTAATTTTTTACAAGAAGTAAACAAACTTCTAAAACTGCATGAAGACAAATTAAACCATCATATTGAAACTGACACACAGCTCAACAAATATTGACATATACTCAACTAAGCAATTAAACAGTCTGCTAACAACAATATTCCAAAGACTAAAGTAGCATCTAAAACTCATTATGCTTTCACTAAAAAAGCAACACACCTACATATAGCCTTATAAAAAATTAACAAGACTATCAGAACTCTTCAACACATACCTAACCCAAACTCAACTCAACTCAACCAAATCAATTCTGATATTCAAGATATAAACAAATATGCCAACTTAACAATACTCACAGTCACTAATAACTTACACGATACAGTAGCATCACTGAATCTGTTTCTCTCAACACTAAAGCAAACACAAAAAACAGTATATCAAGCTCGAAAATTAGAAAACAATATTGCTCATATACAAAAAATCAATAACCACATACTTAACTGACAAAACAACTTCTCTACTAATACTACAAAGATGATTGATAGTGTTCTCCAAAGATATATCGACCCTGTAATCCTATACAATATTACTAAATCTAATGAAATTATTACAGAACCAAGAGAAATTAAGGAAGAAATCAAAAAACATTTCAAAAATTAGACTAAACCTAATACTCCAAATTACAGCAAATAGCCTGAATGGGAAGAAGACTACTAACCACAGAACTCAATTAATATATCATAGTATAAAGAACTATCTAACCCAATAACTATACAGAAGCTTCAAGAATGTATAAAGGAATCATCTCTTAAAAAAGCTACTGGACCCCAACAAATATCAAATGAAATACTAAAACATCTCGACAACACCACTATAATACTACTACTCAGAATTCTAAATGCTTGTATAAGTCTACAGAAAATTCCTAAGATGTGGAAAAAAAGCAACATATTTCCTATCTCCAAAAAGAAAAACTTCAATGGACAACTCAATACTACCAGATCTATCTCATTAATTGAACATACAAAAAAAATCTTCACAAAAATTATCACTAAAAGACTAAACTCAGTATTTCATAAATACCCAATTCTACATCACAGCAATCATGTCGCACTTCCTAACACCTCTACTGAGATACCTATTGCTACTATTACATATATAATCGAAGACTCACAACTAAAAGACAAAGAATTATAGCTCCTCAGCTAAGATATGTCAAAAGCATATAATTCTGTATACATTCCATTTCTAGAAAAAGCTCTGAAAAGACTTAAACTCCCTACAAATACTATTACACTAATTATTAATATATTCACAGAATGTTCAAACTCAGTTATTACTCATTTTGGCTTTACACAACTATACCAAGTTCACGATAGAATCGATCAGGGGGAGACAATAACTCCTCTGCTCTGGCGAATTTACTATGATCCATTATTTACAAAAATCTATAACAACATAGTTGGCTACTCTATCAACACATCATATACATATCAGGATATCATAAAACATCTTATAAAAAATATATCTGCTCTAGCCTATATAGACGATACTATTTGGATTACTCAATTACGGAAAAAACTACAAGATATACTAGAAATTGCAACCTCCTTTTTTACTTTCACTAACATAAAAGTAAACTCAAACAAATCAGTACTCGCAGTTAATAACTCAAGCAATACGAGCTCTAGTATAATCTTTAATAACATAACTATTAACTCAATCTATTCTAAAGAAGCTTTTAGAATACTTGGATATTGGTATACTACATCGAAAAATCATAAACCAACTCATAAAATCATTAAAGAGGAAGCAGAAAATGTAATTAAAAGAATTCAATATGCAAAGATAACAGACAAACAAGCCATCTATATTATTAACACAGTATTATTAACATAAATTTTATACAGGATCCAAAACATATTTCTTCTCTCTACTCTCAGTAACAAACTCACTAATCAATATACTTTAATTATTAAACACAAAGCTGGTCTAGCAAGAATATTCCCTAATTCAACTATACACTACTACTGTATCTATAGCCTACGTACTATTAAAGATATCCAAACACAACAACATATATCTTTGATATCTAGACAAATCAACTACTCAAATTTCCCAACCTCATCATTACAAATTTGGCTACAACAAATCCAAAACTCTACCTACTCTAATACCTCAATTCTTAGTGAATCACCTTATATACTACCACTCAAAGAATCTATTACTACTACAGCAAAAATACTATCACACTTCCAAAATATACAACTAAGCATCTATAGTGAAAACAATGAATAGCCAAAACTACCAAATAGGCTAAGAACATCTATAGATATAGTCTTGGAAAATCTTCCTACACCATATTCTCTAAAAACCAAATTAAACAATCTGGGAATTCACTATATCGAACAGTGTTTGATTACAACAGTACAAACACTCTAATATGGTTCTAACTACCTCATACAATACACCAAATACCTAGAGGAAGGGAACCTAAATGGTATCTGCTACTTACTAACGAAATAAAAACAAAATTCCTTGCAGAACTAACTATACTAATTACACCAAATCTATATGGACTTAACAACTCACCTATTCAAAAAAACTCCTAGGTTATAGAATACAATAACACAGGAAATAATATAGGAAAAGTATTATCAACAAATAACAAAATAGCAACTGTCACTCATTGGATCATCAATTCCTCTAACAACAAACTCACACTATACCCAGGATGTAACCAAAATAACCCTAAACTAAACAAACAAAAATGTACACAAAATATTTATGAAAAAAAGTCAAAAAAACTCACAGTTGATAGCAAAAAATATGTACGAGCAAGAATACAAGATATTAATCTATATCTCAAATCTGAAAACAACTATAACTCATAATAAATACAAAACAAAAAAGTATCTAAACAACTTCAATCTATACATAACACAATAGAGAATGAGCAAACAAGAAACTACCTTTGGATACCACAACAATAGTTACTGAGATATAATCAGATAACCTTCCAACTTACTCAAAAAAAAGAAATAATAGACAATACTGAGAAAGATACAATATTATATTAATAGGAAATTAATCTATTAATTCAAATGCTCTATGTAAAATACTATCTTCTAAGTTGATTTCTTTATCTATTTCTTTTAGTTTGATTAGTATAACTGTTTCAATTAGAAGTATAGCTTATCAGCTATATACTAATTGAAAAAGGGTATATCTAGTAGTTGCATATCTTTTGGTCCTATATACAAATACTATAGCTAGTATATATATATTCTAATCTTTATCTTTTTTTTTTACTTTTGCAAGAGAACTACAAAGTGTTCTATTTAATTATTCAACTATTCCATTAGTTTGGAGGTGATAGGGAGAAGAAAATATATGTTTAATTAAGAACTTTTTATATAATATTCTTACTATTTTACTAGTAAAATTTTTTCTATTATCAGAGAGTATCATTTTAAGTACTCTATATCTACAAACTATTTCTTTGAATATAAATTTTGCTAAGGTTTTAATATCTGCATCTGGTATTGCTTTTGCTTCTAGCTATTTAGTTAAATAGTCAGTAGCAACTATAATATAGTGATTATTCTATTTTATTATTAGGAAAGGTCCTACTAAGTTGATTTCTATATATTCAAAAGCATATCTAACTTGAATAGGATGAAGAGGTTCTTTTTTTTTTTTTTTTTTTTTTTTTTTTAAAAGCGAGATCTTGCCTCAGTTTCTTTATTGATCATAATATATAAATACATCATGTAATTACAATGTAGTATAAATTGTCTAATTTAGGAAAATTAAGGCTTAGACTACTTTACCTATGATCCAAACTTTGCTAAGAAGAACTAAAGAGCCTGCTCAGTCTATGATAGTATTTATGAAACTAGGTGATGTATTATGTTTTATAAACATCATATACTATTTTTCTTGTTTGTTTTTTGCTAGTTGGTATGTATTTTTAGTGTTTTGGAGTACAACTATATTTTCTGATGTTGTCACCGTTGTAGTTATATTTGTATGCTGTGTTGAACTAGATGATATTAGCATTTGAACTTGTTGACATCTAGGTATCCAGATTTCTTTATGGATTTTCTTTATAATCTTGTGGATGATTATAGTAGAAGGTTTGTATTTTTTATCTGGTGATTCAAATAATTTGTTAATTTCTTTAGTGTTTGGTAATGATAACATCCTAAGTATTATCTTTGTTGAATTTGTGTTCTGATTAGTACAATAGATGTTGTCAGTATTAATTTTTGTTAGATGCTGTAGAGTTGGATTTTGAGGTATATCATTTTTGAATAACACTGAAATTATAACTTTTTTGATAATTTCTATTAAGCTTATATTGTTTTTGCTGCATATAAGCATGTAGTAGTTGTCTTCTGTAGTTTCTTTACATCTAGAACAGAGTGGGCTATTGTATTTGTTAGGATCTCTTTTGTTTAGTATTTGGAGCGTTAGTAGTTTTTCTAATAGTAGTTTTAGTTTAAAAGCCTTAATTTGAGAATATTTTGAGTTAGTATCTCTTGTTGTTAGCTGGCATTGGTAGTTTAAAAATTCGTAGAATTGATTCCAGTTTGTGTTTGTTCTTTTTGTATTCCAGTATTGGGTTCATGTTTGGAAATTCTAGAAAGCAAGATAGTATGCATTTTGCAAGTATCGAATAAAATGTCGAATGTTATGTTCAACAGGTAAGTTTTTCCAGATAGGAAGAAGTATATTATAGCATATCTATATATGTTTAATTTCTGGTTTGAAAATTGTAGAGTTAGTGCATATATTACTTAGGTCTTAGTTATTATATGTGAATGTGTATTGTAGTTCATTTCTGGCAATTAGTGCTTTTCAAGTTAGCCAACTTGGTCAGTTGTTAGTTTGATGTATTTGATATAGATTATGAGTTGGTATTTGGTAAATAGTACTTGCAATATGTTGCAAGTGTTTGTTATCGATATTGATTTGTATAGTTGTTTCCTTTGGTGTAACTAGTAATATTAGTATAAGAGTAGTTATGAAGATTTTCTGGCGAGTAGGCCATATATCTGTTGTTATTTGGAATTAGTAGTTA
>CAJVPM010001463.1:0-11995 GCA_910592325.1 Scutellospora calospora | reverse complement strand
GAATAGAAAGTGTTTAAACAGTATTTAAACTTTGTTAATGTTGGTTTCTTTTAATGGCAATGCTATATAAAGTTTATTATTAAACGAATGCACTGCAAAGGATGAAAAAAAGAAGTTTGAGCAGTATTAAATCTGCAAAAGTGTTGATTTCAGTGGACAACATAATTTTGGATTCTGTTACAAACATGGTATAGGCACTGCCAAATATGTAAAGATTTAATTAAAAGGTCAGATAGTGACAATGATAGATGCAATTCAATAATAATTGAAAACAATATATCAAGGGACGAATATTATGAATCCAATGCCTGAAGGTAGTGATTTTGAGTCTCGCAAAATTAGAGACAAGAAAGCTCGTAAAATTTCAATGCAAAAAATCTGCTGAAAGTGATGAATGTATTAGGTAGCACAATATTGGATTTACTATCAAAATAGTTAGGCATTCTAAGATAAGAGGTATTTAAAATATATTGAGTAGTGATTCTATTAGCAATTTGATGTTGGATGTGTTTCTTAATGAAATATAGTAAATATTATATACTATTAGTAGTTTTACTCATTATTTTTGACAATTTATGATTTTAATACGTAGCTTCTTGAAATACCTAATATGAAATTTTTGGACAAGCAATGAAGCATTAAAGGTCTTTGAAGTAAAGTTTGTTATTCAAATTAATATAATAGATAATGAATAACAGATATCGTTGATTCAGTCTAAAAGATTAGTATGAGAGCTAGGACCATGATTTTTTTTTTGTGTTGTTTTGTGATATTTAATAACGATCTAAACAATAAAAAACTAGCAAAATTATTTATGAGATTAATTCATTTATTTTTTATGATTTCTCTAATACGTTATAACATGTTCTTTTGTCCATCCTGATTCAATATCTTGGAGTTCATAAAAAACATTATATAACAATTGATTATCTGAAAAAGAAGTACAAGTAAGTAATTGGGAAAGAATTTCTTTCATATTATTACTTGTTGATTTACGCATATGTTTGGAAGGGGGATATTTTTAGATTCATCATTTTTAGCAGGTTTACTAATTATAATGTTTTTTCTTTTTTTATCATTACTAGTTAACAAACTCAATAACTTGTATGTAGTTATATTATGTCCTCTTTGACCTTTAACAGACTGTTCCTCAGTTTTTAAAATTTCCTGACAATAGATAGAATGTAATCTACTAATTCCTTGTATATAACATGTTGATATATGAGAAAAACCTATTTCATTTATCTTTTTTGCATTTAAAAAAAGTTCGTGAGTTGTTGGATTAGGCAATTGGAATACTGTAGTCAGATTTTTAGCAAGTTTCCATATAACTTCTTTTCGTGATTAAATATTGCAATCTTTATTAACTGTAACTAAATCCCCTACATATTCTGATAAAAGTATTTGTACTCTATCTTTTTTGGACTGAACTGATAATATTTGCAATTTAAGTTGTTCATTATCTATTATATTTGATTTAATATTTTGTTTACGAATTTTACTTCAAAAACCTCTAACACTTCATCAAAAGTGAAATAGTGACCAGGACATATAAGATTTACTGAATACACATGACGAAGTAATTGCTGTAAAATAGGATCTTCAGAAACCTAAGCTAAATAATACATGGTTGATCGAGCATAATTGCTTTTACTAGCAACTAAAAACAAAGAAGAAAATACTTTGAGTAAATAAAATTATAAATCATAATTAGCTCTACGTATTCCAATTTTATAATTAATAATATATCCCATCCAATGAAAATAAAGAAACCAAACTTTTATTATATTGTTTTCCTTTTCAATGTCATTTATTATTTCATTTTGATTTTTATTTTTTAAATATTTAGTTAATGCTATTCTCACAGCTATCCAAATTAATTCTAAAATATGAAAAGTTGCATCATAATCGATGACTTTCTCTAATTTATTTAAGTAACGTACTCCAAGATCAGCTGCTAAGGCAAAAATCCTATACCTAGAAAAAATTGTAATCAAATTTGCACACATCGCTTTTGATATGTGTCATTGACCTAAAAGCAAGTGAACCAATTTATTTTTTTTAGAATCACAATATGAAATTAGTCTGCAATAAATCGTCTCATCAGAAGCAATATCTATATATTCACCTTCTGATAATTCAAAATTATTGAAATACATTTTACAAGAATTGTATATATTTAAATCGCAATTTGGTTGTTTATCTGGTATTAGGATAACTAGATTAGAGCAGAGAATTTGATATTCTAAAGGTATATTTTTAGTAAGTTCATGATATACACTATCAAGATTCTAGCTATCTAATTCATTTAATTTACTAAAAATAATATCATGTTTATAATTTTGAGTTTTAATAAAGTCAGATTCCCCAAACAAATTACTACTATTATTAATGTTAGTTTATAGATCTGTAACAATAAGAGAGTTAATAGACATCAGTAATGTAAACTGAAATACTAATCATAATATTATATGGGAAGTACTACAGGTATCATCATAAATATTCTCGAATTTAAATATACTTTCTTTAAAGTCGATATTATCTACAACTGCTACATTCCAAACATTATCACTCTTTATTAGTCTTTTATTCAGATTTGATTTAACTATTCTATTTCTTTCTAACTGTCGTTCATATCTATAAGTATGAGATACGACACTAGCAGTACACAGAATACTATATAGTAAGGTTAGCAACTTAGACTTACGAGCTAAAGAACTTATAACATAAGTTAACCAAATATCTGTAGATAGGAAATCAATTGTAAGAATTACAGATACAAAAAAAACTATTATTTTTCTACATGAATTTGATCAAAAGGCTTTGCCTCCAAACCTCTTTGTTTTCTTTTTTTATTAACTATATTACCTTTTTTTTTTTGTAATACAGTAATAAGTCTATTAAAAAACTCTAATAGGTATTTCGAAAAGGCAGACCAAAATTTAGCTAAGGTACTTGGGTTCTCAAGAATTTCCTTATTCTGCTGCACTTCATGCCAAGATCTCTATATATTAATACTCAAAATTTCCTCATTTTTATTTGATATTTCAGGTATAATCTCATTGTCACTTTCTAATACTTTTGTAAAATTGATTTGTTCAAGCCAGAGGGCTATTTTTATATACAAGAGACTAGGAGGGTTTTGTATTTGTGATTTAGATTTGTCAAAAAAGGATAATACTGAACTAAAGTATGTTAATGATTGTTTTTTTTTCTCAGGATTGTTTAAAGTCACTATATTTAAAATCTACTGACCTAGAAGCTCAAGTGCTTATATCGTATCATCTTTATATTTGTCATTACATGATGAGAGTTGTTTTCTACTACCTGGGCATTGAAATAAATATCCTTCATATAACTCAAAACACTGAGTACAAATGTATCTAGGTTGATATTTATTGAGATCATTGTTATTTGATGCATTTTGATTGTTTTCAGTGATGTCAATATGCTTTGTAATAAATACTGAATATTTCTTGAGGCCAATACATAGTGCTTGCATATCATATCCTATAATATGTATTGTATATTGAATATAGCTGGTCCCACAGCTAAAAAAATATTTGTTTTTACTACAAAACAAACAGTAGTGACAATATATCCAACTTGTTCCTATACTTTATGAATTTTTGAGATTTGGATTGTGAAGGTCATTTTGATCAAAACCAAAATAAGATCTACAAACTCCTAATGTATATAACTGGTCATTATTTTTTACAGATTCAAATGCTTCACTATTAATTTTCCATGTACCAACTAGTTGTACTAAAGGCCATTAAGATTTTTGATTATAATTAGAATACCACTTTATTTGACCATTAACTAAATATAGAAGAACACATGATGTTAATATTTGATTTTTTTTTTTTATTGTTATTTTCGAGAAAATAGTTTAAATATTCTGTAGACTCTATAGTTAATGATGTAGTTTCTGAAGATTCATAATCTAAATCTTCCCACTTAATTTCATCATCGTAATTAGATTCTTTTTTATTTGCTAATATTTTTGCCTTTTCAAAGGCTGTTTCATCTAACATAAATAGTTCTATCTCATTATTTCTACTAACGTTTTCAATAACAAAACTATCTGTAGTAGTAGCAGAACTTATACTATCATTGTCAAGAATATTAAAATCACTATCAGGATCATATAAGTCAAATACTTCTTCATTTATTCCAAACTTACTAAAAAGTAAGAAGTCCTCATCTAATTGCTTATCTAGAAGTGATTTAAAATAGTTTAATGCCTTTCATATTGTTATTTCTTATTTATCTATATTATTAAGAACTTACTTATTTGGTTTTTTTTTCTATTGTAATTGTTGTAGTAGTTTGTATTATTGTAGTGATAGTAGTCTATGTCATTGTGGTAGTTTGTATCGCTGTGGTGGTTTGTGTTACTGTAGTAGTTTGTATCATTATAGTGGTTTGTGTCACTGTAGTAGTAGTTTGTATCACTATGGTGATAGTCTGTTGCTGTTTATAGGCTACTATAAGACTGATTAGGAGTTAATTAATAGGCCACTTGAACTTTTATTATCACAGAAATAAACTGGAATGTCACAAAAACTTACTTTAAACAAAAAATTTACAGAGTGGCACAGTATTGTAGAAGTTCAGCTGATTTATTTAAGTGAAAGATCTTTTTTGGTTTTTAGCTCGTTAAAGTTGGTAAGTTTTTTATTTAAAAAATAGAACTAGGTAAGTCATTAACATTATTATATTAGGTGTAGTTAGTTGCGACATTGCAGGGCTAACATAGAAGTGAAAGTTGAATTTCATTGAATTTTCTTAATAAAAAGTGTAAAATTCAATGTGTAGATCTTATAGTAGAGTATATTATACGAAAAATTAAGGGATATTTCTTCTGATTGTTATAATCATTATAATTATTATAATGCTAGGATCCCTATAAAAGTCAAGGATCAGCATAACTGAAATATATACTGCAGATTGTCCAAATGACCTCAGACGGAGTCCGGCCTAGTTATATTTCCCAGTTTACACTACTAAGCCACTATTGACTTCCTTTTTTGGGGATCGGCTAATGATGCCTCTCGAAACTATTTTGGTGTGTTGAAACTGTTTTGATAAATCCTATAGTATCGAAATATCAATATCGAAACTTGAAAGTAGTATTGAAACTTGAAAGTGATATCAAAACTTGAAAGTAGTATCGAAACTCGAAAGTGGTATTGAAACTCGAAAGTAGTATTGAAACTCAAAAGTGTATTGAACTCAAAAGTTTATTAAAAGTCAAACATGTTTATCAAAGTTAGGTATTATTGAAAAGTTGTCTTGGTATTTTTGTCACTCATAAGATTATCCAATCCAGGGTTTAACTGCATAAAAATTGTTCTATAATTTCAGGCCAAATTATGTTGATCATAAAAATTAAGGATTTTTGAACTTTGAAAGAAGATATATCAACAACCCCCTGACCCAAATCGATAAAAATTTTTTTATTTAAATTATATAAATCTGTAGAATTCAAACAAAAAAAATTTAATCGAAATTGATCAGATAGTTGTCAAGATATCTTCACTCAAAGTTAGTAAACAATTCAAAACGTCTATCAAAATAAAAGCTGTGCCAAAATTTTTTTAAAACTGAGTGAAGATATCTTGACAGTCACCTAACCAAAATCAATCAAAAAATTTTTATTTGAATTCTACAGACCTATAGAATTCAAAAAAATTTCATCGAAATTGGTCAGGTGGTTATCGAGATAACTTTGCTTAAATTAGTAAACAATTCAAAATGTCGATCAAAGTAGAAGCTGTGCCAAAATTTTTTTAAAACCTTGAGTGAATATATTTTGACAACCACCTAATCAATATCAATAAAAATTTTTTGGTTGAATTCTCGGGTGGTTGTCGAGATATCCAGCTTCTATTTTAATAGTCATTTTGAATTTTTTTACTTATTTTGAGAATAAATTTTTTTTATTTAAATTCTACAGATATATAAAATTCAAACAAAAAATTTTATTATCGATTTTGATAAGATGGTTGTTGAGATATCTTCGCTCAAAGTTCAAAAATCTTTTAATTTCAAGAGGGTTTAAATATCAAATTTGGGGGGTACGAATATCAATTTCCTAAATTTATTTTATCAAAATTAAAAAAAAAATATTTACTTCGATAAAGTATTTCATTTTAAAAAAATATTTCAAAGTATTTCATTTTAAAAAAATATTTACTTCGATAAAGTATTTCATTTTAAAAAAATATTTCATTTTTATTAAAATTAGGGTTAGGTTTAGACCTAGGGTTAGAGTATAATTTAGCTGATTTTATTAGTGTTCCGCAGACCTGAACCGAAGATCTGGAATCGACCTGGAACTGACTCCCAGTTCGGATTCGGGTCCATCATTTTAAGAATAATTTCAGTTCTGGATCCTGATTAATATCCGATTGATTATACCTGAACTCATCATATCTTGTGTAACAAAAAAATTTGGTATAAAAAAAAACATAAAATCTAGATCACTAAAAAAAAAATTTATAAAATCTTGTAGAATCTTAACATCCAAGCCAAGACTGTTGTCATTATATAAGGTTTGCTTGTAAAAAACTGGCCATTTATATCTTTTCCCTCCTTCCAACTATAGTCGAACAAAATTTTTTACAAAGTGTAAAATTGGTTGAGTACTAAACTCTTTTATTTGTGGCATACATGGATCTCAGGTAAATTAATTGATATTAATTAATTAATCATTTTACAATTGATCAATAATTATTAATTTAAATACTGTATATAAATAGTTGTATATAATCTAGTGCAATTTGAGTTGAGATATAACGATACTTGTTCTTTAACATTTGCTATAATATCTACCTTTACACTTATTACATAAGCAGAAAAATCAAACATTAAATAATACTGAAGAAAAAATAAATAAATAAAAAAAAAGTATATATATATATATATATAAAACAAAAAAAAAAAATATACAATTATGTTAACATTATCACTATCTTGAGAGTTTGAAGTTAGCAATTCAATTCATTTAAACAAACCAATTGACTTGGATGAAACAACTAATGAACCTAATCTTCAAAATGAATCAGGACCAGAATCTGCAACTATGATTAATAATGAATCATTAGTATAGAAGTATTTTAAAAAAGAGAGATCTTTTGTCAAATACAGCATTTGCAATAAATTATTAAAATATTTGAATGGGTCAACCTCAAATCTTTAGAAATATTTTAAGTATCAAACTCATATAAATAAAGTGCCTGAATTTAGTACCAAAAAACAATTCACTTCTGTCTTGGATATGCTGAAAAAAATCAGCAAAGTGATTGTTATGAACAATTTGATCAAAAGATACTATGTAATATAGTTAAGGAATAGATTGTTATATATAACTAACTATTTTATTTAGTTAAAGATAATGGACTTAAAGTTATAATTACATATTTAGAACCCCAAGCTAAAAGTAAGTTACTGATAATATAGGTAACACTAAAAGAAAACTAGACTTCAATTATTAATTGAAGTTTAGTTTCTTCTTGGCATTACTCATATATAAGAGAACTTATAACAAAAGAAGTGAATAAGACTACTATCCACTCTTTTTACTGTAAGTGATTTTATATATTACTATTATTTTAGTACTTATTAAATTTTAAATATTTTTTATTCGTGTCTTCTGCTGACTCAGTAAAAAGGCATATAATGAACATGTTTGAAGATGAATATAGAAAACTCTAACAAAAGCTACAAGAAATCCCAAGTGGTATCTCAATAACAACTGATATATGGACAACAAGCACATATAAAAAATCATTTATAGCAGTTACAATTTATTACTTGGATAATTCATAGTACATAAAACATTTATTGTTAGATTTTATTCATATGAATGAGTCTCATACTAGTGTAGCAATCTTTAATATATTTGAGGATTGTCTTCAATCTATGAGCATAATATCTAAATTAGTTGTAATAACATATGATAATATATAGGCTATATTAGATTTTTAAATAAACTTTTAATTTTTGTAGCATTAAATAAGATTCACTTTAATAGTATGCAATAATCAATTTGATGTTTTGGTTATATTTTAAATCTTGCCATGCAAAATTTACTTGAGTATGTAGGTAGTGAGGTTGGAAAGTTGTATACTTTAATTAAAAGTATTAGAGGTTTATGACTACTTTATAAAAAGTTTAAAACAGCATATTAAATAAAAAATAAAAGTGTATTGAAACCGATTCTTGATATTATAACTAGGTAGAATTCTACTTTTAAAATGATTGAATGGGTATTGAAGTTACAAATTGTATTAGATACTCTTGCTTGTAATGAAGAGACATTAAAAAACAATACTCTTACTAAAGTAAAATAAAATAAGTTAAAGCAACTTGTAGACATTTTGCAACTGTTTAAAGAAGTAATAACTATTATATCATCTTTAGAATATCCAATATTATTAATAGCTGTGCTTCTTTATTATGAATTGTTTAAGACCCTTGAAGAAGCTAAAAATAATAATGAAATATCTCAGTGGCTTATTCAAGAATATGATACTGCAATGAACAAACTTCTAGAATATTGTTATAAAACAAGTTTATTCTATCTCATAGTGATAGTTTTGGATCTAAAGCTAAAAATTCAATACTTTGAAGAACTTAGTTAGTCATTAACTCTTATTATTTAGATTAAAAATATGCAAGTATGAAAAATTAAATTCATTATAATTGATCAATTTTAATTAATAATTATAATAGATTTAATTCATTATATTGTTTTTTTTTATTATAACATTAGTAAATATTAATCTATTTTATATAATATTTAGTATTAAAAGCAAATATGAAAGTTACTACATGCCTCTTTATGATGATACTTACTTAGCTCTTAAATTGTTTTCATTAGATATTACAAAAAGAATTTATAAATGAGTTCATGTTGAACAAAAAAGTGAATTAGATACCTACCTTATGATACCTCTTGTTAATTCAGACATGAATATCTTGAAATAGTGAAAAGATAATAATACAATTTTCCCAAAACTTGCTAAGTTTGCTAGAAATTATCTCCCTGTACTAGCCATGAATATCCCAAGTAAACAATTTTCAATATCAGTGAAGATATGATTAGTAACAAAAGAAATCAATTGGTAGACAAAACTATATGAGCAGCAATGTGTTTAAGATCATGGTGATGAGAATTTAAAGAACTTTAATTTCTTTTTTCTTTTTACTGCTGATTTATAAAAAAAAACATGACAAAAAAAATCAAAAAAAGTAAATCAATAGGTTGTGGTTGCTTGCTCTTATAGTAGGTTGTAATTGCTTGCTTTTATAGTGTAAACAAAGAACTTTACTATGTAATCAGTATTAGGTTTTATAATTAAAATATTAATAAATATAGTAAAGCGTAGCAGGTTTTAAAAAAAAAATCTTTGATTATTTGTTTAATTATGAAAATTTTAAATTTATATTTCTATACCGGGTCGGTTCCGGATCTAGTGGATCTGATTCCGGGACTACATAAGAACCCGACTTCATAAGCGGTTCGGGTACGGTTCTTACTAAAACCCGCCCGGAACCGGACTGTGCGGAACACTAGTGCTAGTAAACAAAATGACGTCATGTAGATCACTGGGTTATGTCCCCGAGTTTCGATGACTTTCGAGAGGCATCATTAGTTCCGATATGAGTTTCGAGTTCCGATGCAAGTTTCGAGTTCCGATATGAGTTTCGAGTTTCGATACAAGTTTCGAGTTTCGATACAAGTTTCGAGTTTCGAGACAGTTTCGATATCGATGCTCTCGAAAGTTTCGAGTTTCGAGAGGCATCATTAGTCGGGATTTTGACCGGCTCCCCTTAATTACGAACATTCAAATTTAAAATCGAATCCAATATCTCATCAATTAACCACTTTATAAGTAATTATAATAACTCAAACTTTTGCCTTATATGACATTACTTGAAATAAAAGAAAATATTTTTACTAGAATATAATAAAGAACATCATGATCAAATTAAGCATGACAAATTATGAAGTTACGTAAAATGATACAGTAACAAAATTAGTTATTTTATTTGTTGTTCAAGTACAAGAGCATTTCATGTATATTGAAAAAATATTTAAAATTTTTTAAAAACTACATAAATATGTACGAAAGTTTGAATATGTATAAAGTATAAATACTCGATAAATACAATAACTAGTCTATAAAATTTGAAAAGTCTATTTAGATATGCCAAATGCAAATAAATAAATGTGAATGAATGAATGAATGAATGTAATTGTATAATGTAAATGCAAAGAATGTACAAAATGTGGTGTTAATAAATGAATATACAGATGCAATAATAAGATGAATATTTTTTGATTCACGAATCTAGCGGAATTTTTGGAGGATTGTATGCAGTGGTCAAACGGTAAGTATAAATATAAATGTTATAAGGCCACACAAAGTCGATTTTCGTTTTATGCGTGACCTAAAGTTCATATTTATATCTTAATCGTATCACTTGATGTTATCTCTTGACGGATTGGAAGGAATAAAATCTATCGGATCCCTTTTTATTAAGGCATCGTCATTTATTAGTTGATTGGTTTTAGACATATCTGAGTTGATTGGTAATGCAGCAGTGTACATTGTAACTGAAATTAGATAGAACAAATTAATAAATCATTGTAATAGTAGTAAATGGACTTAATTAAGAAATAAAATTTTGACTTACCATAGACGATAAAGATTAGTATGATGAATAATTTGTTCATTTTGAATAATATCATTAAAAGGGGAAAGAAGGAATGTTCGGAGATAATGTTGTAGGAAAAATTCGGAAATTGAAAGAATTAAAAAAAAAAAAGGTGTTTCTTTAAACTACTGGGGGTTTCAAAATTAGTGATTCGGCGTCTGATTTCGGATGAAATGAGCGATATATTTATTTTAAAATAAGTGACTTGCAAAGTATATTTTATTTTTAAGTGTGTGTTTATTTGTTATGATTACTTTTTTTATCAACAATTTTATTATCAAAATTAAAAAATTTACAGATTTTATAATTTTGACACTCCTACTTTTTTTTTTTTTAATTTTGAAACACTACTAATGAAGAGAATCTGGTTTATCGTAAGCTACCAGAGCTAACTTGAGTTTAAAGAATTTCTTGATATTTTTTGTTTTAAATATTACAAAAACTATCAAAAAACACCTGATTTTTTTTTTGACGATTTGATAAATATTTCAAAAGAAAAATGAGAAGTGAAGAGGAAACAATGACACTTTATATAAACATTTATGGAACTTGAATTTTCTATTGCATGAATTAGTGTACTGATTTAACGCCATCTAAACAAAAAAAGGTTTGTAAATCCATGCATCCATCCTATCGGATCCTTCTTTGTTTAAAGATTTATGTTACATACTGAACCCTTTGTTAAAGCAACACAAAGATCATCAAAATTATTCCTTCTTTTGGATGAAAACAAGGACTTCTTTATCAATGTAATGACACGCAATTAATTATGAAAAGTTCAAAGAAATATTTTTGTAGGATCGTAGTGATTTATAAATTTGCATAATCTATATCTAATAAGTAATGTCGATACGTATCACCTTTTTTAGTCAAACCGCATTTGACGTTATAAATTGCTAATTCTAAATGGCGTTAAAATAAGGCCTGACCCTATGCTTAGCATAACGATAATAAAATGATTTATAAATCCAAACAGAGGGGAGTGATTGGCTAAAAATTTTTTTTTTAACTGTCAATATAATTTTATATTAAGGTGGTGTTGATTAAACCCTATGTCTGAGGGGAGGAGTTATGCTAAATATAGTTTTAAATTGGCGTGGCCTAAAATCTGAAGAGTGAAAACGAACTTTAAATGTTCACATGAGATATTTGTACTATTAATATTAATTAAAAGCAGTTAGTTTATTATTTACTAGCATTCGTATCAATTACATCTAAAACATATAAACCAATAAATTCTTTATGTAATCAAATGTCTTTTATT
>CAJVPM010001462.1:0-11997 GCA_910592325.1 Scutellospora calospora | reverse complement strand
GTTGTATTTCCTTGATCTACTATTTCTATATCTGTTTTGCTTTCTTGATCTACTATTTCCTCTTTCTTTGCTATTGCATCTTTAAGATCTTGACCTAATACAATTTTAACTCTATCTATTCTTTCTGTTATTGCTGCTCTCTCTATTCCTTTTCTCCACTCTCTAGCTACTGTTACTATATTACTTTCTATCTCTAAGATTTCTGCGATTATTTTGTCTATATGATCATCTAAATTTATTACTGCTTTACTTCCTTCCATGATTATCTCCATACTATACTCCTTGGTTACTATTCTAACTAGTCTTGTTGCTTTGGCTCTGTTCCATATATCTGCTATACTCTCTTCTTATCTAATCTGCTTATCAACTTTTCTTTAAAATGACTTCGTCTTTTTTTTAAAATTCCTTAAAGTTTTTCCTTTTTCCTTACAAAATATCTGATTTTGGTTATATGTATTTTGTTTCTACTTCTTGTCACATAAAATCTATAGTCTAGCTATCATGTTTGTTTGTTTATCTAATTCACGTGTTTGTATTATGTGAAATGATCTATATTATAGGATGTATACAATCCCCACTTTTAAAAAAAAAATTTTCCGTAGTAATTTTGAGTCGAATTTTCTTCTTAGACTTTGGTTTTTCTTTTATCTTCTTATTTTTTAAATTAACTATATGTATTTCTTAGATCTCTTTCTTTTTTGTTAAAGGCTCTACTACTGTTTCTTAGTAAAAATTAGGAGTTTTTCTGCTTTTTCTTTCTGCTTCAAAAATAGTCAGAATGATCGATGGAGAGAGTTTGAAATGATAATTTTATTATTAGCAAATAACCTAATAACTGCTTTGCATCCTACTTATTTCTTTGTCATGTAGATATGTTTCCAAGTGACAAATATATTGGGTGAAGCTGACTTTTACCTAATGTATCACAATTTGTAGCATCTAAATATAGAATGATTGATAAACTTTTTGACCCTATAAGCAAAGTATTTTGAGTAGTTTTCTACTACATTCCATTATTTTACTCTTTATAAATATTCTCTTTACTATTCTTTAAAAAAAAATAAAAACAAATTAATAAAAACAAATAAATATTTATAATAATATTAAAAGTTATATAGACCTCAATAGTTTTATGTAATTCTTCATATTCAAATGCAAAATTTTGTAATATATCAGGAATTTCTAATATATTTTTAATACAGCTAATTAATAGTATATGATATAAAAAATATTCAGTATTATCATGATCTAATACTTTAGTTTTCTTATATGACAAGTTAGATTTTATATTATTCATAAAAAACTTTCTATGTTTAATATTTTTTGGTAATGGTAATATTGAATAATTTGTATATTTATTAAAAAATGAGATAATTATATTTTTAGCTATATTACTTAGCTTATATTTAGTAACTAAAATCATCAAATCAGCATAAGCTTCATTGAGAAATTCATCATATTTTTGATTAACTTTTTAATCTGAAGAAGAATTTTGAAAAGTAAAAGAAAACTTAGTATTATCTAAATGATTATTAGAAATATCAGAATTATTTTGAAAGAGTTTTCAAGTCTATTAAGAATATTAGAAGTTGAATCAATTTCAAAAGTATTTGAAGCAACATTAATAGAATCAAATTCAAAAGACATATCAGCTACATTAACAGAATGCTTATCTATATTAGATAAATCTGAATAATCAGCAATATTGCTATCAAAATCAAAATTAGAAATAGTTTGATTATCTTTAAAGATATTCGAAGTCTTGTGAAAATTAATATTATTAAATGAAATTTTTTTAGCAGAAAATTCATTATCTAATTTATTTTTGCTAATATCATAAGGATTATCATGACAAGTTTTAATATATTTTGAGATACTGTAATTAGAAACAGTAGTATTCAAACTTGTATTTTTATTATCATTATCTGCAGAAAAAATATATACAGACATATATTTACTCAATCTATTATGAGTTGCAAAAGTACGTGAGCAGAATGAATATTTAAAGTTAAACATTATTTAGAAGAAAAATTTTTAAAATTGAAAATATTTGAAAATATTTTAAAGATTTGAGTTTATATATTATTGATGCAAAATATTAAAAATATTTTAAAGATTTGAGTTTATATATATTATTGATGCAAAATATTAAAAATAATAAACTTTCTTTGAATAGATTTTCTGCATTATCATTATGCTATTATAATTTTCAAGTATACATGTATATTACTCAATACTTTCAAATATTTTTAATTATAGATAAGCAAAAATTTAATGATCATCTTAATACTATTTTTACATACGTATTTGCTCTTTTAATAAATTTAATTTTTATGTTAAAATTTAATATATTGAATATCTTTTAAATAATTTAAATAATTTTAGAATTTTGCAAATCTATTTGAATTAAATAGAAGTTATACTAAATTAGAATTATAGCAATAAATCATATTTTATATTATCTAATCAATTCTATTTTTTTTTAAATATTTTTAATATATTTTTGCAAAATTATAATTGATTTTTAAAATTAGATAAAAATGTAAATTTTTTGATATAAAAAAATATTAAATTTAATTAATTAATCAATTTAATAGCATTATTATATTTAGTGATATTTTATTTTCAAATATAAGTATTAATAAGAAGAATAATTATGCAAATTATTGAATTTATTAAATAAAATTAGAAATTATGTTAAAAAATTTATCTCAATATATTGTATTATTAATATTAATTAAAGTAATAAATTAAATTTTATTATATTAAAGTATTAGATTAATTAAAATAATTTGAAAATATGATCACCTAGCAGAATGCGAAATCTACCAAAAAATATAGAAGAACCTAGAAGAGGAAACTCTATACTTAACAAGTCTCAAAGTATTAACAAAGTTGGATCTATCACTTGAGGATGATGCATTGAGGAAGGCACTCTATAGTGAAAATCTAGAAGAGAAGATGCATATCAGAAAGATGTACCTCAGAGGCCTCACAAATAAGAAGCAACATGCAGATATATACAAAATAGCAAAGTCCAAAAGCAAGGCAAACAAGGTATTAATTAGTTTTATTGAACAATTCTAGTCTTGTTTCTACGAACGATTATGGAAGTTCAGGTGTGAAGTGATAGTTGAATGGGAAAAAGAGTATAATATCACAACTAAAGAGAAAAAAAGGAAAAAGATAAAGAAAAAAGGAAAGACGAATAAAGAGAATATATTTCCTATAAACAAAATGAAAGAATCAAGAAAGGAGAAAAAAACAATAATTCAAAAAGTAGCTTCTGACAGAGTTGACAAATGGATAAGGTCAGGTAGTAAGGAAGGATGGTTAAGGTTTAAAACAAATTAGATGATTTTGATATAGACTAGTAGCAGCCTCTTGTCAACTAAGAGCTAGTAATTTGTATATACAAATTTTAACTCTTACGAGAGAAATAGTTGCTGCAGCAGATCGCACTTAGGTGCTGAAAAGTAACTGAGTAAGTTCAGATTAGTTTTAGAAAAGTAGTTTGTTATAAATAGTATAGCATTTTACTTGTAGCTTAAATTAGCTTATTCTTAATAAAATGATGGACAAGATCGTCTAAGTTAAAAAAAAAAAAAAAATAAAATAATTTGAAAATATGAGAAAATATTAAACAATTATTATTTAAAATAGTTAATTATAAAATTTTTAAATAATAAAAATGAAAATTACAATTTTTAAGCAAATTTGTTGTCATATTAAATAATATTATTAAAAATTAATTAAAGGCATAATTAAATTTTATTTTGTTTTAGTTTTAGAGAAATTAAAATATTTTAAAAATATGCAAAAATAATAAAACAATTTTATATATTAGTTTTAATTTAAATTCATAAAAAATAATATATTTATAATTACAATTTTTGATATACAAAAATATTTAAAAATTTATATTATTTTATATTCTATTTTAATAAATGTTATTTCATATTCTAATGTGCGAACAAATAAATTACAGATTAACTTATAAGGAAATAAAATTAAATCACATATTCAAACAAGTCATATAAATTTTAAATATAAATAGAATTTCAAGTATAGACAATTTAATAATTTCTAAACTTTTGAAAACTTTCACAAATAACAAACTTTATTCAATAATAAGTCAAAAATTGTTTAACTATAATATATTAAAATTTCCTTCTAAATTTTTAAATATTTATCAAATACTATTAAATACTAACTATACTTTAAGTTTTTTATTATTTTTAGAAATGTATACAGATTTAGTTATAAGCTCTAAGAAAAGTTCAAAGAAAGTCAAAAGCAAGAAATCAACTAAGGGAAAAGCAAAAGAAATAAATACAAACTGGTCAGAGGATATTGACAATTATTTGAAAAGAGCTGATGAGTTTGGAATTGATGAGAGTAATCTAGCTAGCTCTTTTGAAGTTGCAAATATTTTCGAAGGTATAAAACATTTAGTAAATTTAATAATTTATATTAAAAGATTTTTATTAATAATATTAAATTTAATATAAGTTGATATAAGAACTTTAACAAAAATTTTGGAAAATCAAGGAGAGATTCTGCATCAAATTAGAGAGCTTAAAACAAAGGTAGGTAGAGTAGAAAATCAGCTAAAAGATATAGAAGAGAAATTGATGAAAAATCTTTTCATGAGGTAAATTAAGATTAATTTAATTTTATTTAATAATTTTTTTTTTTTTTTTTTTTAAAGCGAGGTCTATTCTCTATCTCTTTATTATTATAATAAATTTGGCATACAAGTAAATACAAAATACAGAAATCTATACTAAAGGGAGATAAAAATAAGAGCTAGTTTACTCTCAACCTAAGCTATTGCTAGAAAGGTCGTAGACCTCTAGTTTTCGATAATATATGAAAGTGATGATTGTTCTGATCTGATTAATTTTTGTAATTTTGTTGTAATTTTTGTTTGACTAATATTTTTTGTTTTTGTTAGTGAAATTAGATTTAATAGAGGTAGTGCAAGAAAGGCTGATTTATGTAATGTTTTTTGTGATAGAACCCAAAATTCTTCATATATAGCTTTGGTGATATAGTGGTATAGAGGTGCTATATATGTTTTTTTATATTTTTGTTCTACAGGAGCAGTTGTTCCACTTATAATAATTCCAATTGGTATTTTCTGTGTATAATGTAAGTATTTATATATACTTATAAATGTAAATATTTCTTGTAATTCTACTTTTTGCTTTCTCGCGTATTCATGAAGTATATTCTTAAAGAATGTTTTAAGCCTAGTATGGTTTTGTATACATATAAGTACATGTGTAAAGTCTTCTTGGTTTGAGCAGCAGCAAGAACAGAGGTAATTTTTATGTTCAGTTGGGTTTCAGATATAGAGGTTTAGATGTACTAGAAGTTTATCAGCTATTAGTTTTATCTTGAAATTTTTTAATATAAAGAGTATTAGGTTAGTATAGAGTGCTAATAGTTTGTCACTATATGATATATAGTTTAATGTATCTATTCAAAATATATCTGGTATGTTTGTAACTAGATATGATATACACTGTTGATTTAACTAGTGTAGACAGTTTGTAATTGTAATAGTATGTTTGAGTATTGTTTTAAGTAAATATAAACTATGTGTTGACAGAGGAGTGGAATGAACTGATTATGTAAAAAATTTTGTGGAGTAATATTTAAAGAAAATAGTGAGTCTGGTTTGCAATCAGTTGATAAGTCTTTATCTAATTGTATATCCATTGTGATATCAATTGATATAGTTCTTAGTATAAGAAGCAAGTAGCCAAAATATTGTTTGTTGAAGTATGCGAAGTTGTGTGGTAAAGTCTGATTGTATTTGGTTATTAAATTTGCAAATGTGCTATTGTTTGTATATAGAGAGACGTGTGTTTGTAGTGCTAGAGTAGATATTAAAAATATTAATAAAGATAATTGTGAGTTTGTATATGACGGCCATGATGTGTTATAATATCCTAATATTGTTTTTAATTTGGGCAAGTAGTATTTAGCTACAATGGTATTATTCTCTATATTTTTCTCTGTTGTATACGTGAGATGAATTTCTATATGTTTCTCTAGTCTATTTGTCTTCACTAGAGAATTCCATTGTGAGGCTAGTAGATAGTCGAAAGCATTATGAGGTCGAGAAGGTATCTCTAAGTTAGGTTTATCAGCTATTTGCTTTGTGATGTGGTTTGTTTTTAGAGCCTTTAATATATCACTGAATTTTGCATGAATTCTGTATTTGCTATCTACTTGTATATTATGGAATGCATTTGCTATTATTGTAAAGTAGCATTTCTTGTTTTGAGAAGTTAGGCTTTTTAAATAGCACCCAAGACATGTTCTCAATAAATTTTGTGAGGATAGTATGTAGTGTTTAACTCATAGTTTAGTACTGGATATATTGAAGATTTTTCTGATATAGCCATCTTTTGTAATAATTCAACCTTTTTTAGTTAGAGTCTATGAAGCAATTGTGAAAGGGTTTGAGTAGATCATTTGTGTAGATGGGTTTGTAGTTGATGCTATAATTTCTTGTATTGTAAAAAACTATTTAGGTATTCTGCTACGTAGAATTTTTTTGATATTGTTGTGTAATTCAATCCAACTTAATAGTTCAGTATTTTCATAATCGAGGAATTGTTCTATACAATTTATTCCTAAGTTGTTAAACTTCTGTTTAAGGAAAGAACCATTTTTCTGTCCTATTAAAATTGAATTGATTGGAGTGCCTTTTAGTTGTTGTGGAATGGGCCAGCTGTTATATTGTCAAGATATTGTTAGATTAGAGAGGTGAATAGCTATAATTGCTTGTGCTGTATATGTGTTATTTTGATGATGTGGGAATACTAGAAGTAGGCTTAGAATTGAGGCATCTGTTTGAGTGAGTTTTGTAAGTGTTGTAAGCATATTTTGAGAAATGAGGAGTCGAAGTTGCTGTTGTTTAGATTTTTTAGTAGAGTAGTTGCAAGTGTGGAGGTTTGGATCTGCATTAGATTCTTCAATGTATATATATCTGGATTAAAGAGAAATGAATTAGGAACATTTTGAGCTAATCTTGCTTTGTATTTAACAATATTGGTATAGATTCTTATGATATTATTTAATTGGTTTGTTGAGAGTGAAGAAGAGTATAGTCTGTACTGAAGTCTTGGAAGTAGTATGTTGTTTATGATATATATAGCTTGCTTTTTAGTTATTTGAGCTATTTGCAGTTTTTTTAAGTTAAGTATCATTTCATCGAAGATTTTCTTTTAGACTATATTAGGCTGCATATTAAGAGAGAACTATGCTCCTAGATACCTAAATAGTGTTCTTTGTTTAATAGCTGTTATTATATCATTCGCAAAGCTAATAGATTTATCAGATATCTCTGAATTTGTAACCAATATTGATTTAGTTGAGTTGACGTGAATGTTGTTAAGTTTGTAGAAAGAGTTAGCAACTTTTAGGATATCTGTTAGAGATTCTTTGTCTAGGGCGATCCAAAGTGAATCATCCATATATGCTATTATGGAACTATGAATAATCTTATATAGCTGCTGTGTTTTAATATGTTTTTGAAACCCTATGAATTCTTTGTATATGCGGGAGATTAAGGGGTCATAGTAAATCTTCCAAAGCAAGGAAGAGAAAGTCTCCCCTTGATCTATTCTGTCTTCGACATAGTAATATTTTGTAAGGCCTAGTGATATTATAACTCTATTACGTCTATTAGATAAGAGTGATGTTAAAAGTTGTATAAACTCTTTTGGTATATGTATTCTTTCTAATGCCTTATATAATATTAGCAGGTATACAGAGTCGAAAGCCTTCAACATATCCTGTAGGAGGATCTAGATTTCTTTTTTCTCTGTAATAGAGTGTTTAATGATGCTTGTTAACTGAGAAACTGGTTGCATAGTTGATTGATAAGGAAAGGCTGTGAAGTTTTGAGGAGATAAAATTTCATTTCTAGTAATTATAGGAATGAGTCTGTTAGTTAATATTTTCATAAAGATTTTCCTTGTATGTTCAATTAGAGTAATTGGTCTAGTTGTATTTAGATCATAGTTGTATTGAGGTTTTTTTGAAATTGGCCAAATATTTGAGTCCGCTCATTGGTTTGGTGTAGTTTGGAGTATAAGCAAGTATTCATTATATCTAGAAGATATGAAATTGCTACTGGTGGTAAATGTTATAAGATTTCATTTGAAATTCCCAGTAGCCCTGTAGCTTTGTTTTTTGGTACAGTAGCAATAGTCTGTAGTAATTCTTCTATTTTATTGAGGTGAGGAGATTGTCAAATACTTGAGGTTGTATATGGCTTAATAGTTCATAGTATCAACCTCATTCGTACCAGAAGACTTCATTCATTTTGTTTTCTTTTGTCTAGTTTTTGAAGTATTGTTGTGTAGCTTCTTTAATCTTGTTGGGTTCAGTTATTAGTTCATTATTTGAAATAATTTTTTCGTAGTTGATCTGATCTGTGTGTCTTTGCAGGATGCTGTCTATTATTCTTGAAGTATTATTTTTGAAGTCAGTATATCTGCAATTAGTATAGAATTTGATTTTTTCATTTTGTTCATTTCTCTTTTCCATATTGTATACTTGCTAGATTATATGTTTATATTCTTTAAGCTTAGCAATAGTGTTGTTATCACGATTATTATATTCCTCTTGATTTATACTTGGAATAGTTAAGTTAGCTAGTGATGCTGCCTTTGAGATATATTTGTTCAAGATATCTAAAGAGGTATTTGACTTAGTTGCTAGTAGGTTTATAGCTTTGTTAATATTTGTAAGTGCAGAGTGTAGCTTTGTTGATTTTAATAAAATTGAGTAAAAAGTTTTAGATGCTATATATGTATGAAGAATGTGTTTGTTAATAGCTTTTTTTATCTTTTGAGACCAGATATGCCAGAGCTTATTAAGAGTAGTTAAATCCGAACAGTTTTTTGAGTTTGGAAAAGAGTTCATGAGAGTGTCTATGGTATTTGAAAATTCTTCTCAGTCTTGCTCTTTCATCTTGTCATAATGGTATATCTTTCTTTTCTTTTTTTTCTATTTCTTGATGGTATAGTGAATCTTGTATACTAGGTTGTATTTATTATTTTGTAGTCACTATCTGAAATTCCAATTGCGTTAGATAGTATTGGAGTACTCAGATCAAGTAAAATATCACTTGAAGCCCAGATATTATCTATTTGGCTGCTAAGGTCCTGTTGTTGCCAAGTAGGAGTTAATATATTATAGAACTCTAATAAGCTTGAGAAGCTAGCAATTTGTAATTTTGGAAAAATTATGTATTTTTTTTTCTTAGTATTGGTGTTTGCATTGAAGTCTCCTATAATAAGTAAGTGTCAGTTTTTTGTTTTAATTTCCTTAATCCAGTTGTTTAGCTGCCTTTGTGTTCTTGAAAGCAGATCATTATGGTTTGAAGGGAGATATGTTGAAACTATGCAGATATTGTTGTTGTTAGAGAATTGAAAGTCTATTCGGATTAGTGTATCTGAGTATGTCAGAATATTTATTAAATATGATGTTAATGAGTGGTGTATCATTAGAGCTATTTCGAGACTTGTTTCTCTCTGTTGTTTTTGGTATGGAATGAAGTTAGAAGTGAAGATCTTATAAATTGGGTTTGTGAGAGTAAATTCATTTTTATTTTTGAGTTTAGTTTCAGTTAGTAAAATAATATGTAAATTGTTTTCATTGTAGTATTATATCCAGTTTTGTAATTTGACTAGGTTGTTTAGTCCTTAAATATTGTGAGTAGCAATTTCAATTTTTTCGTTGATATTAGGGTTATTGTATAGAGTTTCAGTATTGTTGGAGTTAGTAGAGTTAGTTATGTTATTGCTTATTGTCTGATTTGGGAGTTTCACCTATTATTGTATCATCGTCATCTGACTTGGTGCTATATGAAGAGTTATCAAATATATCCTATTCAGAGGATGGTAAGTTAGGGAGAGTGAAGATAAAGTCAGGAAGGTTATTGTAGTAGAAGTTTTCAGTAATGAACCTTGTTGTTGATAATATATCTTTGTGTTTTGTGATTAGGAGATCTATTTTTTTTTCTGGTCATTTTAGTTAGACTGTTTGAATCAAATCTTGTAGATTATTCGGAGGAGTATCAGAATTAAGGTTGTCTCTTTTAGGTATTTGTATCCAAGATTCTGGTAACTTGCAGAAGAAGTAATATTTTCATAATACACGTGATGCTATTGTCAGCTTTTTTGTTGTATTTATAGGTAGAGTTAGATTTACTTCTATTACTTTTTCTGCCTCTTCTAGGAGCTCAGGGAGGTCAGTGTAGTTGCAAGTACAATATCTTTCTGGTAAAAGAAATGGAGTTATGTAGATTTTTGGAATTTCTGCAAGAAATTTCTTTGTTTCTTCTTTTATATTAAGTGGGAAGATATAGGTGTTTGTTAGAGATAGATTCTTTGGTTCTATAGAAAGTTTTTGTCTTAAGATAAAATAATCATTAGGTAGTTTGAGGAAAGCAAAATCTTGACGAAGTAAATTGACATGTTCCAGAAGATCTTCTCTGTTTTTTGAAAGAAATAGGAATCTTGGTTGTAAGCATAGAGGAAGGTCTTATAGAGTTAGTAGTAGTTGTAACTTTGGTACAGATAAGTCAAAGTAATTCGTTGGAATTTGATCGAAGATATAGAATTCTTGTAGAGCTTTCCTGTAGCCAGGCAAGTTTTTTAGTTCACTTCATTTTGTAATAGGGAACAGGTCTTTGACTTGTGTACAGAGGTTTTTTGGACTAGCAGGAAGTATGGTTCGTATATCTTTTATATAGCTCTCTGGTAGTTGTTGAAAGTTGAAAACTTTTCTTAATACTCTTACGGTAGCTCCTATATCAAGAGGGTTAGTTATAGATAAAGCAAAGTCAAGACATGAGGTGATATATGGAGGGATATCTGTAGGGTTGTCTGGTAGAGGCAAATAGTTTGCAGCTAGGTATTTGTCTATCTGTACTAGGGCTTCATCGAATTTGTATAATATTGGCATTTTCATAAATCCTGCTAGGTAGAAAATTATTCTAGTAATCTCTCTTGGTGAGAGTATATTTAGATCTAAAGATAGTAAGTAATCTATGCCTAGTTTTTGACATAGTTTGTAGAAGATTTCATCTCGATTTGTTTTGTTTGTTATTGTGACGTTATGTTAATCTTTGTATCTTCCTATTGCCATGTTCAAGAGAATATTGAATTCTTTTTGGTGTTAGAGTTTTGTTGCAGAAGACCAAGAGAAGGTACTAAAGAATTGGTTATCTTTATAGTATAGCTTAGCATATATTGCAGGAGGAATTAGATGTTCTGCTAGGAGAGTTTGGGTTTTATGTGATATTAAATCTGCTAGACTTTCTATAGATGTAAAGATTTCTAAGTATCTATTGTAGTGCTATTTTTCTTTGTCTAAATTCTTATAATTTCTCTTCCTCCAGTCTTTTAGTTCAAGTTCGAGAGTATGTGTCCAAGCTGTTTCTTTGTCTTTTCTTGCATCCATAATAGCTAGTCTTTGCTCTAGTCTACTATTACTACTGAGCTATATATTCTAGAGGAAGTACTATTAGATGTTGTAGCTTCATCCAATGTTGTATTTGAAGTTGCGTATGTTGAATATGTATTAACTTCTTCTAAGGTTTTATCAAGATCTGTTATGTTATCATTGTAGCTGGTCAGAAGTTGTTTTGGTATTAAGACTGAATTGAAGCATGGGAATTTTGAAGTTCCACCAGAGTTTTGATCATCTATTTGTTTATCTGTTATATGACTTATTTGTGCTAGTGATGTCATATGTTTCGTTGACAAGGGTAAACTAGAATCCCTACTTTTTTTAAAAAATATTCTTTTTTCTATAGTGGAAGTTGAAGTATCTTTGATTTTTTCATTAAGTTAAGAAGGGTGTCTAGTGCTCTTTTTATTTTTTTTGTTTTGATGTTCGTTGATGTAGGTAGTATCTGTGGGTATAGCAGTTTGTGTATTAGTGGGACTAGAAGACCTGTTTCTG
>CAJVPM010001461.1:0-12000 GCA_910592325.1 Scutellospora calospora | reverse complement strand
TTTAGAAAGGCAAGCATAATAGTAAATATTGTTTTTATGAAATATAGCATTGTTGGTTAGTTTGTAGTTATTGTTAAAAAGTTTGTATCTAATTAGAAGCTAGCATTTTGAGTAGATATGTTGGCAAGGAGTTAGTATAGAAGATAGTAGAATACTTTCAGTAATTCTTTCTAGGTTCTAAAGAAATACTTTGGTTCTTTTTGTTCATAGGGTTTGTAGGAAAAGTAATAAAGCTAGAAATAGAAGTATTGTATTCAGTATTACTTACAGAGATGAAACTAGTTAGTAGATACTACAGAAGCATTAGATGATAGCTGAGGTTTTAGAAGCAAAAAGAAAATATATAGATTTGGTATTGCTTCAAAGAGTTTTAGTAAGACAAGTAACTAATTTGCTTTTATACAGAATTTGAATAATATTTTTTAGATCTTCTTTATAAAAAGCTACTTCAAAAGTATCATTACACTTTTTGTAGAAGTTATCTAAATCAAGAGTATTAGGAACTTTACTTATTAGAGTAGGCATATTTGTAGTATTAGTTATAGATATATATTTAGATGTAGCAATATTAAAGAGAGCTTCTTGAGAAGGTATAGTTTGTATCATATAACAATAAGTAGCTTGTATAATTTGTATAACTTATGTAACTTAAATCTGTGTAGCTAGTATAGCTTGTAGCTAGTGTAGCACAAATTAGATATTGTCTATATAGTATAGAGTACAGATATATAGTACTAAGTTAAAAATAGATTAGATTATACTATATGCAATACAAATTAAAAATGAAACAAATAAGTAATTAATTAATTTGTATCAAATTAATTAGAACTCAGAAAAGAAATAATAAAATTAATATAATTTTTAGATTGACTAGTGATTTTTTGCTAAGTTGTTATATGACAAAATTCTGGATTTGAGGTAGAAAAAGGAAAAAGAAGAAAAGAAGATAAATATTAGAAAAAAGCCTTAAAGTAGTTTTCTGAGGCTAGTTTGCTAAGTTCTAGTTCATTTTGAATGAAATTTATATCAAAATGAAGCTATTACTATGCTATATACAACTCTATTAGTGAACAAGATCTGTTAGCTTAGTAAATTATTATGAAATTTCTAGAGAAACAGTTTAATAGTTGTAGTAGCATAACTTTATATATTGGAGTTTAGAAAGTATAAAACTAGACTGCTCTAGAGCAAAATTTGTGTAGAATAATTTTGCTTAGTAGCCTAAAGATTGTTTACTTAATAAAATATTTAGTTATAACAAAATGTTTTTGAGAAGTTTTGGTACAAGTAATCTACAGTAAGAGTTTCTACTTTTTTCATTCACTATTTTTTTTATTATAATAAATTTGTTTTATTATTTTATATCAAAACTTAGAACATTTAAATAAGTAGTTAAAAAGATAATTTTATATTATTAATATAAAGAAAAATATTTTTTTATTATCTACTTTACTTAAAAAAAGTTAATACAATCTGTATATATAATATATAAAATTTTATATCTCTGAGATTTATTAGATATTATAGATGCAAAAAATATTTGTTGAGTACTACACAGATTAAAATTTTTATTTTTTTAAAATTAATTAGTTATTATTATTCTAAATATACAACAACCTATTATCTAGCAGATAGTAGACTAATTTATAATAAATTAAAAATAATATTTTAAAAATAAGTTAATACTGTATATTAACTAAATATTAGCATCTATTTATAACTAATATTTTTGATATATTTTTTTAAATACTTATCTATTAATATCTATTAGTATCTAATATTAAGCTAATATTTTTTTAAAAATCTTAGCTTAATATCAGATACTAATAAATACTAATAAGTGAGTATTTAAAAAAATATATTAAAAGATTTATTATAAATAAGTAACTAATATTTAGTTAATATATTATATCTACTTATTTTCAAAATATTGCTTTTAATTTATTGTATATTAGTCTATATCTACTTGATAATAAATTGTTGTATATTTAGCTAATATAAGAATAATAATAACTGATTAATTTTAAAAAAAAATAAAAATTTTAATTTATGCTATATATTTATAAAACAATATTATAAAATATATCATTACTAAGAAAGATAACTTATATTTAACTAATTATATTATTATATAAATTTAAATAAAAATTATAATTAGTTAAATAGTTATTAAAATATCTTTAAATTTTTTTTCTTTAAGTAATCTTGTCTTTTATTTATTAAAATAAAATATATAAAAGAGTTTAGTAACCTAGTATAGTAGTTAGATTATTAAACTATTATAGAGTTCAAATCTTACTGTTGATGAATTTGAATAATTTCTCAAACCTTGTAATATGTTACAGTAAACTCTGTTTGTTTCTGAGAATATATAACTATAAATTAAGTTATATCAAATTAATTAAAACTTGAAATTATAATATAATATTATACAAATAAATCTTGATAGAATATATAGGTAAGGAATCTATATAGTAGAAATTCTAAGTTAGTGAAGTGGTATAGCCTTCTGATAGAACTATATTAGTTAAAGTTTGATTCAGAAAAAAAACTTAGTCTAATAAAAATAAAAAGTTTTGAGGTTTTTAAACAAAGAGTAACTAGGACTAGCTAGATATTAGAAAAAGACTAGATTAACTAACTAGTGAAAAATTATAATAGAACCTGAAGTTGTATAAATATCTACAAAAGTCTAAGCTAGGTGAATTTGTAAAATGAGTACAGACTACTCTAGTAGGTTTGTTTCAAGATTAATTAACTTTGCAATACCAACAATGCATTAGATATAATATATTCTAAGATAATCTAAGCTATTCTAAATAAATAAATCTATAATGAGCTAGCTAACTTAAGTAGTTAGATGTTGTAGTGATAATAGATTAAATCTGTATAGGTTAATAAACAGAGTATTTAAATAGGTAACTCATAAGTAAGTTACAGATATAGCAGCATAGTGTAAAACTAATTAGATAGTCTAATGCCTATGCAGTCAACTACTTAAAATAGATAATAACTAAAGTTGTTTATATAGCTTGTTATATATTCTTTATGTAATGACAAACAGTAAAAATTATCAATATATAATCTTATTTGCAATACTAATAAAATTCTTTTAACAATGTAAGCTATCTTTAACAACAAAAAAAAAATATATATATATATATAAATAAAATGTTATAACAAAATAATATAAACTAGACTAAACTACTTATATAACTACTCTTTTTATTTAATTCTAAACTTACTTAGCTACCTAAAGTACTCGAATACAATCTGCTACAATAATAATTTTTTTTACTAAAAGAGTAACTTGCTTATTTAAAGATATACTCTAATTATTAACAGAAGGCTATTATGTGTCTATAAGATATCTTTAATTAAAGTTAGAAAATTAGTACTAAAACTTAATAAAAACTTAAAAATAACCAAATTTTGCTTAATATTTAAATTTTTATAATATAACTTTTTGTACTTATTTAATTAGCAAAGTATACTAATTTTGTTCACAAAAGGTTTAAGATATTGTAAAACTTACGTATTTAAAATTTTAATATATATATTTTTTTATATTGTTGTTAATTAGATAATTAAATATAATAAAATATAAAACCATAAAAGAATATTTTGCATTGTAAGCTTTTTTCATAAATTTATAATAATTTAGAAAAATAAAAAGTATATAATCAATAAATTAAAAAAATATATATATATATATATTATATATAAAATACTATAATATTATTTTTGTTAATAGAATCGGTTTTTTTTTATAAGCTTAAATTGATTAACTAATTTTTTCATTGTAATTGGAGTATAAAGAATTGAAGTTGCACCACCAACTTTTTCAATTAATTTTTTTGCCAACTCATTTCCTTTATCATTCGGAAATACTATAAAGATTATTACTAAATTAGTGCTATTAATTTCCAATCTTCTTAATTCTAAAGCTGCATTCAAGACTTCTTCTTCATTATATTTATAAAGACCAATAAATGCTATATCATAAGCAAATCTATTATGTAATTGTTTATATATTTTTATAGCATCAAAACATTTGTCAAAGGTATCGAATTTATCAATTTTTTTGATCATTTTAAGATATTTTAGCATTACATTGCTAATATCTTCAATTGGGTGAATTATTGATATTCTTATAAAATTATTTATTTGATCATCAAATTTTATCGATCGTATTATTGATAATGTCTCAATATTCCATGTAAACCAAAATTTACTTCCTTTTCCCAATTGACTATCAACATTAATTTCTCCTCCATTAATTTCTACTAAACTTTTACAAATTGAAAGTCCAAGTCCTGTACCATCATGCTTCCTAGTTACAGACATGTCACCTAATGAAAAGCTTTTCCACGCATCTTGTATAAATTTTGGTGACATACTAATATTATACAAATTATTAGTAAAATATAATAAAATATAATTAAAGTAATATATATAATTTTAAATAAATTCGGTGACTTACCCAATTCCAGTATCAAATAATTCAATTAATAAATTTTCTTTTATAAACATTTTGCCATAAGTTGGATCCCGAGTTTGCGATGATATTTTCAGTATGATTTTACCAACATTGGTAAATTTAACTCTAAAAAAAAAATTTAAAAATAAATTATTATACAATACAATAATAGGTTTTTAAAAAAAAAATTATAATATTTACGAGTTTGATAAGAGATGAGATAAAACTTGTTTTAACCTATTTAATGAAATTAAGGCTATAAATTCTTAAAATTTACGTTTTAAAATAAAATAAAAAAAAAATGTTAATTCAATCACCTTTCAGGATCACTCTTAATATATCTTGGTAAATTATTAATATCATAATTTACAATTAGATCAAGATTTTTATCCGCAGCTTTTTTTCCAAATTCATCAATTGTGTGCTCAAATAATTCTATTAAATTAAATGTTCTATTCTTTAGAGTGACTTTATGTGCTTCTAATTTTGCTGCATCTAGAATATCATTTACTATGGATAATATTGTATCAGAAGCGCATTCCGTGATTTTAATCATGTCTTTTTGACTAACTGATAAGTTAGTACACTCAAAGAAAGAAAGAATACCCACTATTGAACCTAGTGGGGTACGTAATTCTATGATAAGAATGAAATCGATTAGCAAGATTAAAAAAAAAAAAAAAAAGGCTAATAGTGATACACAAAAATAATAACATACCATGAGAAGTATTTGCTAATATTTGACTCTTAACATTATTTGCAATTTTAGCAGCTTTTATTTGAATTTCTTTTTCATCATTCTCTTTATTTAATTTTGCATAAGTGATAGCTAAACCTATTTGATTTGATATTTCTTGTAAAAATTCTATTTCAGAATCAAGCCAAATAGAATTTGGAGATCTATGTAATTTTATCCATCCCGAAAAATCTTTATTTGATTTTATTTCTATAGCTAATTCAGATATATTTTTATTAATATCATTATTATATATATCATAAGAAATTTTTGTTTTTGTATTTTCTTGTAATTCGGTGGATATTTGAGATTTACTTTTATTATTAAATCTAATGTCTGCGAACGGATTAATAATCGGTGTTATATTTTCAGAATCATCATATAATACAACTATATTATTATTCATAGATTCTGATTTTTCATTAGAAATAATAAATATTCTATCACATTGTACTCTTTGACGGATTTCTTTAATAACATATTGTAATGTTTCATTTAAATTTAATTTTGAATGAATTTTGTTCGTTAATGAAAGTATTAATTGTTTTGTTATTTCTTGTTCATATCTTTGAAATAATATTTTACGACGAGTAAATGAGAGTTCAATATTAGTACGAATACGGGTAATTAATTCTAGAGCAGAAAATGGTTTTGTTAAATAATCATCTGCTCCTTTATCCAGACCTAAAATAATATATATTAAAAAAAAAAAAATTTTTTTTTTTAATTAAATAAAATGGTCTATTGATTACAGTATTTAACAATTTAAATTACCTCGGACTTTGGAATCTTCGCAAGCTTTTGCGGATAATAATATTATGGGAATTAATTGAGTTTTTTTATCTGATCTCAACTTATCTAATAACTCATATCCATTCATATTTGGCATCATGATATCTATTAATATTTAAATTATATGTTTTAATAATTATTATGTGTAATAACTGAGTTGTTGAATTACTTGCCGCTAAGGATTAAATCAGGTAATTTCTTTAATTTTTTTAAGATTTGTAAAGCATCTTGACCATCACAAGCACGATATAAATCAAATTCTGTTAAGAGTACTGATAGGTAATCTCTGTAAAAAATTAATAATAAAAACGATTACAAAAATGTCTTATTTAATCGAATATAAAAATGTCTAATTTAATTGAATAAAGAAAAATAATATTACCGCATATCATTACTATCATCAACAAGTAAGATTTGATATTTTTCGTTAACAATTTGACAATTATCCACTAACATTTTATTATCATCAATGTTATTATTATCGAATAATACTTGATTAATTGTAACATCTATAACTTCAGATGTATTATTTTTTTTCCATTGGGAACTTTCTTCTAAATAAAGCTGTCGATTACTGTATGATTCCTGATCCCGATTTATTGGATTCTCAAGTTTATTGAAGTATATTTGATTTTTTGGCAAGTGCTCACATCCTAATGGAAACCAACATTTAAACGTTGTTCCCTGATTTACTTTTGAAGTTACAGTAATTTCACCACCATGACGTGCAATAAGTTCTTTAACGAGGGCAAGCCCTATTCCGGTACCTTCATGACTACGTGAACCTTGAAATTCTACACGATAAAAACGCTGAAATATATTTGGAAGGGCGGTTTCCGGAATACCAACACCTAGGTTATCAAAATATACAATTTGAATACAAAAATAATATGCATATATTCCATATTAAAAAAGTTTTTAGTTATTAACCTGTATCTGAAACTTCAAGAACTACCATCTTTTTATCGTTTCTGTATTCAAGATTTAAACGAATGGTTATACGTCCATTCCAAGTATGCTTTAATGCATTTGAACCTTTATCAAACAATAATTAAGCAATTATTTTAAAATAAAATTTTGATTAATGACTTTTGAAAAAAAAATTTTTTAACATATTTTAAAAAGTATATATTATTAGAAAACAAGCTTACATAAATTATATATAATTGTTTCGTACATATCATGATCCAAGTAAATCTTATTGTTCACTTCTTGGTTAAATTCATCTGGATATGGAATTTCAATATCATAGTTCAAACCTAATGTTTTTGCTAAATTTTTAAAATCGGAAGCTAATTCTAAAGTGAGTTCAATTATGTTCGTCTCACGATAATATGGATTTAATTGGTCAGCTTCTATATTTGAAAACTATATAGGAAATGAATAATTTTAATATAATAGTTCTGGAAATTAAATTTGATTTTATTATTAAAGATTGTAATATAACTTACTTGTAATAAAATGTTAATTAATTTAAGTAATCGACGAGCGTTACGTCGTATTGTTTGAAGATATGACATTATTTGCGCTTCTTGAGGACATTCATTAATAACGTCGTCAAGTGGTGAAAGCATCAAAGTTAATGGTGCTTTATGATAAATAATAATAATAATAATAATAATAATAATAATAATAATAATAATAATAATAATAAATTTTAAAATTTAAAATGAAAAATTTTAAAATTAAAATGAAATTTATTATAAATAAATACTTTTAAGTTCGTGGCTAATGCCTTGAAAAAAAAATGACTTTTTGATAATTCAAATCAGCCAATATTTTAGCTCGTTTCTTTTCCTCTTCTAATGTATTCCCATATAGTAAAAATGCATTCATTTGACCAGTAACTAGCTAAATAATCATAAAAAAAATTTAAGTAAATTTATAATAAATATAACTAACATAACAAAATATTGATCATATGAACTTAATGCATACTTGCAAAAACTCCATATAAGGCTCATCAAGTGTACGAAGTCGATTAATGCCATAGATCAATATAATTGATAAAACTTGCCCTTCGGAAGAAGAAATTTTCGTTGGAACTAGCACAGCTTGAGATTCGTCTTTTAAAAGAACTTTTATATTATTTCCTTCCTTCATTACAAGATGTATTGGCCAAGAATTACATTTTAAAAATGAATAAGTTGCAGCTTCACGTTTTAGTTCTATGTATGAATCACAGCTATTATTAACATCATTATCTAAGTAAATTATTTTGGGAGCGTCTGGTAAATAATCTGGTATAGAACTGTCTTCAAATGTAGTAGCGATTAGACGAGCAATCAGAGATTCAGAACCAGAACCAGCATTTAATTTATGATTGACAAAGTAAATTAGTGCATATGGAATATCAGTATTACTACTTAATGCTTTTGTCATAATACGGCAGGCACTTTCTAAGGACTCAATTTCTTTAATAAATATTAATAGAAAACAAGCAAATTAATAAATAAAATTCCACAATGATAATTAATTATACATTATAATTATGAATACTAACCAGACACTTGACGACCAACTTTACCAAGTAATTTTAATCTTCGAGTATCTAAAACTCTTTGTGTAGTTTCTTCTGCTGGGGAAAATATAGCATAGACTGTGCCGTCTGATTTGTAAATTGGACTAAATGTATAGTTTAAGTAGGCCTCTTCCGTATATCCATCACGGTTTAGTTCAAAGTATCCATCCTTTTGGAAGATACCTTTACGCGTTTTTCTTATTCTATATATAACGAATTAGAAGTAATTCAAGAAAAGTTTTAAAATATAAAAAATTTACAAATGAAAATTTTCTTACTCTTCAAATTGAGAAATAAGTATATCATATATTTCAGGCAAAACCTCTTTTAATGGTTTGCCTAATGCTATTTAATATTAAAAAAATAAGGATGTTAAATTAGCAATGTTTATTATAAATTATAATGTTAAAATTATATAAACTAACCGTTCGGATGTTTTGATTTTATTATTGGTATCCAAGCTAGATAAGAAAATAGGTTATATTTAAACCTAATCAAATTTACCAAGTAAATGAATTCTAAATTGATTACCTTCGTTGTATAGTACAATCCAATCGGGAGGACCGATATAGAGACCGATGGGAAACACAGATTTTAGGCACAAATTCTAATATTAACAAACAATTTTTACGAATTATGTTGAATGTTCACAAATTTTTTTTTAAAAAAAAATAAAATTACCGTAGCTGTTTTGAGTGCAGGTTCCCATGAATCCATAGGGCCAAGCAAGGTTGAAGACCAGTCATAATTATAGACCATGTTGATAAGGGAAGTTTTTTCATTTTCGATATTATTACCACTGTGGGTCAAGGATAGAGACATATTGATTGAAATAAATTTCAAGAAAATATTGGTTCAACAAACTTTTTTAAATAAAGTAAAGCGAAAGATTTTATAATTTCTTTGCACATATATACGTTAAGATTATTTCAGTCCAAATATTAGACTTCTACTTTATTATTGTTATGTATTATAATATATGTACTTGTACCACAAATGTGATATCTTGTATTAAAGGTTTGCATTAGAATTTGCGCATACAAATTATTTGTAATCATCAAGGTTGCTTTAAATTTTTGTCGAATTCTCTTTATACTTTCAAATTTTGTAAATTAAATTCAAAAATATAATTTTAATAACGCTTTTTACTATGATTATTGAAAAAAATCACTACCTAGATTATTTGGTTACGTATCCTGCTACTCTGCTACATAATAGCAATGCCTGCCAGGATATATTCATTTCTATTTGAACTAATCAGAAATCATGATAAATTCATAACAAAAATTTCATAACAGGAATTAGTAGAACAGGGGAATATGTACATATGTGTATTACATATAAGATATGCTTTATTAATCCCTGTGCGTTGAGAAACCTAATTTTTATCAAAGTTTCTGATTGGAAATATATAAATACTATCTCTTATTGGATAAAATAGATAACGCCATTATTTTTCGAGCAATAAAGATTTTGTATACGTAACGGAAAAAATTTTTTTAATAATTGGAAATAATTACTACGTACTGTACTAACCTAACAATGTTTTAATATGCAGTATTTAATTATTTTTAAACTCTAAAAAAATTTTCGCTAACCAATTAAAATTCGAGATAATCAAATTCATTCTTAACTCGAAAGTTTGCATATGAAACTACTTTCTACGCATTAATTAAAAGTTTTTCCTCACAAAATTTTAATATTAGTACACTTATAACAACGGCAAACATTTAACTTTAGAGAATTTTTTTTAGGTTGGTTTTTATTAATCTTATGAATAACTGTACGTATATCTGCATATTGGTTGTTGAGTAATTGGTTAACACAATTTTATAGTAAATTTTAATTGCTTGGCAATATACATACGTATAGTTTCTCATATACTATGAAATCTTAATATATCTAGATACAAACCTTCAGGTTATTTCATAAATTTTATTTTTTAAGAATTAACTCAGATTAACCCAAGGGCTACAGATACGTTATATAAATACTGGTGCTGTTACGTAGTAAAATAAAAAAGACAATAATTTTTACTTATCAGTAAATAAGGTTTTTCTTTTTTTTTGTTATTAATATTGACTGATCAACAATAACCAGAATCATCAAATCTCTGGATCTACCGGTATTTTGATGCCATGCACCGGTAAAATTACAAAAACCTATTTTAAACATTGATCGCTAAAACCAGAAATTAAAGTTTCCTGCATAGAACTTTTAGCGTTTGATTAATAGTTCTCTCAACTATACAGTAACATTGAAAACATTGAATAGGCGCAGTCAGCTGATTTTACGTCAATCATGTGATTACACAACGGCCTAGACCCAAAAAATCACAATGCAAATTTTAAAAGAACGGATTCTTAACTTACTTTTGAACTTACGTATAATTAAATACATAAAAAAATAATGTTATCTACTACTTAAATTATAAGTTTAAAAGGACGTTTTCTTAAAAAAAAATTGCTTTCGAAAATTCCGCTTTAGTAAAACTTTTTTTTTTAAAGGATATAAAATTTTAAATTCGGACTTTCCAAATATTTTATATTTACTGTAATACGGTTTAAACAAAATATTTTTTGTACTTTTTATCGTTAATAGTATTAAAAATCTCCGGTATAAATTTACCATAATCATCAAATTATCATTTATCATGTAGGAGAGTGGGGTAACGTTACTACTACGTATTTATAAGAAATCAGATGATAAATCACTTCTTTAACGTTATGCATAAATTTTTCATTCTTAGAAAATATTAATAGCAGTAAAATCAATTATGTGAAAGAAATTAATAATTTGTTTGGTTGATTATCGTATGACTTTTGACCAGTCAAAATTAATATGGCATGATTTATTTTAGTGATGTAACTTGGGTCATCTGCGAGTCAATCTAGTCCACTTAACCGCCAACTCGAGAACCGCTATTTACTTTATCAAATGAAATGCGTAGAATTTATTTTATAAAAATATGAATTCCAACCCAACTTAACTAATGAAAATTTAGGATTACAGTTATTTTCATTATTACTGATTAAAAATTAGCCGAGTAATTTACTATCCGATTCGATAAGATTTTGGATATTCTTGTGCATAGTATACTACACATCATTATATTGTCAACATTAAGTCTTGTCTAGTACGTTTGATATGTTTAATTTGTATGAAAACTTATACGTAGCAAAAACTGTTCTTTATCAACCAATCATCAACAACAATAATAAAAAAAAAAACATAAAAATTCAGAATATACATAGTATAAGATACAATAGTCTTTATATTCTTTATATTTAATACATTGCACAAATAAGTGATAATAAAAAAAAAAGGTCGATCTAATCAAATTTTATTGACTTTTTAAAATAAGGCCTCAAATTTATATAATTGATTTTCATATTGTCGGAGGCTATCAACTCTACCTCCAACTAAAAGAAATAGCGCGACAGCGTCGCTAAGAAATCCAAGACGCAGCGT
>CAJVPM010001460.1:0-12002 GCA_910592325.1 Scutellospora calospora | reverse complement strand
CGATCTAAAATTTTAATTTTAAAAATTTTTAGATAATAAGCCTGCTTTTTTAGTAAAATCCTCCTAGCGCTAGAGGTTAGCAGATAGAGTACTCAGTAAGGCTAAAGGTAAAGACAAAGCAACAGATAATACTCAGGTTGAAAACATAGAGAAGATGAGAATAGGTTTTGATTTAGAAAAAAATTTATAAAATAATAAATAATATTAGAAATAGACTTTTTGGCTGCCTATGTCTCCGTTACTGAATAAATTCACTTTATATACCAGATAAATTAACGATAACCTGTTCGATTTTTATGCAGTTCTTTATAAATTTATATTTATAACTCGATATAAGTAAATCGCACGTAACTCTGGTTGTATCGACATCTGTATAAACCGACAGCTGGTTATAACGACATTTTTTTTTAAAAAAAAATTTAGGCCTATATGCTTAATATGAAAATACCTCTGGTTAAGCCGATATCTGGATATATCAGACAATATTTTTACGTACGTATTTTTTGAGAGTTACGTGTATTTACCAAAAATAGAATTGCTAAATTGTTTGTTTGAAATTTTATATATCGATATATATGATTTTAAATCTATATCGATATGTTAAAAAGAATTATTCAAATTGTCAAGTGGGGTTTCACCTATTTGGGTACGGGTCTATTCTTGGACCCGAACCGGTTTTCCGGTTCGGATCCTGATCTTTGAACCGTTCCGTGAGGGACACTAATTAAAAACTGTAAAAATATCAATTTGCCTATGTTTTGCCTAGAGCTTAGATCCGTAATCTACTATCTGGATTGACCCTTGAATCCAGATAAATTCAGATATCCAAATCAAAGATGTTTACTCGGATTGGTAAAAAACTTAAATAACGGACCTAAGGATGCACCCAAAAGCTAGCTTTAATATAGAATCTGAGATTGATTCAATCCGGATGGTCTATCTGAAATAGGATCGAAGCACTAGTTTTGCCCTAAAAATATCAATGTTACTGCTTCTGGCACAGTCACAATTTCACCTGCATTGTACTCGCGATCTAAAATTTTAATTTTAAAAATTTTTAGATAATAAGCCTGCTTTTTTAGTAAAATCCTCCTAGCGCTAGAGGTATTTATTTTTTAATGGGATGCTTACGATTTCATTATAAAATTTTGTGGTCCAAATTCATTTTGTTGATCACTGCGGCTGCGCAATAACAGCACTTTTGGGAACTGTCTTGCTTGATCATCCCATTAAAATAACGACAGTATTTCATTACTCGAGTTTTCAAGATTGCTAAAGGGGAGAGAAAAGACAGTAGTAACGCATAATCATGGATTATCATACATTATCGTACTGGCAAAATTATATAAAAGTGATGTCTTCTTGTACTCAAAAAACTCAAAATAAAAGATTGTCATCAATATCTTGATAGTATAGTCTTATGTAGGGTTGTGGGCACGAAAAAATTTTTGGGCATGCCCCTCTGGGTTTTCTTATTTAAAGGCTTACATATGTAAATTTTTTTTAAAAAAGGCATGCTCATCTAGGCATGCCCTGGGACACCGTGCCCACAACCCTAGTCTTATGAAACCTTCTTCCGATTAATGTTTCGATTCTATTTGTCAGAGGCTATTCGAATTAAATTCGAATCCTCTTTTCCCTATCCGGTTGTTAATTGTAAAATCTGATTTGATATGTTGTATACCTTAATTGGAATTTTAAATTTAATCTACAGTATACAAAGTTACTCTCTTTATATCTCTTTATAGTAAATTTTTCTCAAAACCAATCTATATAAAATTCTCTCGATATTGTAAATTTACTAATAGAGCTCTCGATATTGTAAATTTTTAGAAAATTTTATTAATAGAACGGATCGCTTGACTATAACAGATAAAGAGAGTAACTTGTATATTACGGATCTATCCGTTTAAAAATTAAAGGATATTCGTATCTAATTTAAATTTTCGGATCTATCCGAATTGGTCGAATTACTGATCGAAACACTACTTATGAGTTTTGCATATAATCAAAATGAATTTTAACAAATTGATTTCCGTATTTTCAAAGTAGTAGTACGTACTGTATCTAAAGGATAATGTTTAAGCCACACAGTCTGGCTGAAACGACTAAACCGAAATTCTCTGCAACAGCCACATTGAACAGCATGGCCACAAGATTTTGTGAACGAACACCACGAAAGATAGCTGTAAACCATACACTTCGTAAAACTCTGTTCTTAGTATAGTTAGATATACAGTACAGTAATTCATACATTTTTTTGTTTTTTATTTTAAAGTGGCATCATTAAATACATTATTTATGACTACAAAATACTGTATGTAAAACCTAGAAATGCACCAAGGATTTTTTTTTTGTAGGCATTAGTTTTTTTTTATAAAAAATATTTTTCATTAAAGTTGATAAATGAAGTTTTAAATTTTGCCTTCATTTTAATTTATTTTATTTCATTCGGCACAACAAATTTTGTTATCAGGAGCGGTAACTTACGTAATTATTATTTTATACCGATAAAGTAATTTCTTTGGTTTTATAATATCAAATTTTTTGACCTTAATTTTATTTTCATTTAAAGAAAAAATATAAAAACATGAATTTTTTTTTCTGACCCAACCCAGTCAGGTTTATGAAAATTAAGATACGTATTAATTTTGTATGGCTTTATTGTCGATCATATTTCTTTTTCTCCTTTATTAGGATATTTGTTTCGGAGTGACGCGTTACACGTGAGAAAAATTGCTTGTAAACTTTATTTATTATTAAATGCGTGCAACGTAATCTTTATTAGTATAGTGATACAAGTATTGTTAATTAACATTATACAAAATAATTGGTTACAAGTGAAAAGTATTCAACAAATTAATATTTAACTAATTTTTTTCCCTGCAAAATACTGTTTATTATTTTACCTCGCATAATTTCTGATAAGAAAAAAAAAAAAAAAATTTTCATTATAAATGAATTATGTTGATAAATAAAATCTGTATATCGTACAGATATTTCAATATAATAATAAAACGACGGATATCCAAAATCCGGGATTTCTCTCTTTTTCTCCCTTAATTTTTTTAAACCAGTATTTTTACTTATTCCCCTTTGGTAACACACCATGGAATTTAATAACTTTGAAAAAAACAATATTGAAATTAATTTTAAAACTAATCAAGAAATTATTGATATCAAAATCTTTGAAGAAGATTCAAAAATAGACAAAAAACATTTTGATAACTTGGAATATGATACTATCAAAGATGATATTGAGACCAGTAGTTTTCAATCATCCAAAGATAGATCATCATTTTATATGAACGATGATAATATTAGTCATTATGATTTTATATCAAATGATATAGATTATATTAATTTTGAGGCTTTACGAGAATCTATTGAAGCATTTTTTATGCAACCTTGTACATCAATCTTTAGAATAGACCAAACCACAAGCAATCAAATACCTTATCTTGTAAATATGAAAGATGGTTCTGAATATGTTGTACGTTTATCATGTCCTAATAACCAATTTCATAAGTACTCTAAAGCTTATACTCTTAAAAGATTACAAAGTGAGGCGGCAATTGTCAACTATATCTCTAAACATACAGATATTCCTACTCCTGAAATATATTATTGGAATGATGATAAAGACAACTCTATTGGTACTGATTTTGTAATAATGAAACATTTACGTGGTATTCCATTATATGAAGAATGGCCAGATCTTACATTTGAAGAAAAGCAAGATATCTTAATTCAAATAATAGATATTTTAATGACATTAAAAAATTTACGATTTCCGAAAATAGGAAGTTTATACTCAGATGAACTAAAAGATAATGATCAAGTAGTTGTTGGTGAATGCATATTTCACGTTTTTATGTTATTAGGAAGAGATGAAACAAAAAATACCAATTTTGGTCCATTTTCAACTACTCGAGATTTTTTACAAGCTGCTTTGGATAAAGAAATCAAATTTCTTGATGGTCAGGGTGGTGAATGCAAAGAATTACGATGTCCAGTTCAAAGGCAATTAGCTGAATTATTTTATGATCATTTCTATGACAAAGGTCATGATGATACTTTTGTTTTATGTCCTTCTGAAATAACTGCTAGTAAAATTTTACTTGATCGAGATTTCGACAACAAGGTTTTTATCTCCGGCTTTCTCGCTTGGGATTGTACTGGTTCATTACCAATGGAATACCTTTTTCAAAATCCTGCTTGGATCAGAAATGATAACATTGATGGTATGAAATATTCAGAAGAAAAGAAGAAAGAAAATCTTCAACTTCAATATTTCTTTTGTCAAGAATTATATTCACGTGATCCAGATATTGAATTTATTTGCAGAGATAAAGTGAGAGGTTTATTTTTTGCAGTTATACTCCACCATTTCTTAAATCCTTGGTCGATTTCTGACTTTATACAAGAATTATGTGAAGAAATAGAAGAAGAGATGGAAACAGAATGGACAAAATATGATTTAGAAGAGGGTTATGTTAGATGTAATGATGTGACAAATTATAATTTAAATGAATTAGAATTTGAAAGCATATCAAGTTTGGAAATTTTCGGTGAAGAATACGAAAATAATCAAGATGATAAACAAAGGGAAGAAATAGAAATCACTTAATACCTCGAAATTTTAAAATATATTGGATTGGTTTATACGATTAATTTCTATTCTAAAACAGAAATTAAGGATTAATTTTATTATACGTATTCGAATTTATCCATGTGCACAAAAAGATAATTAAATTTTTATAATAATGCTACGTAAATAATATTGTATATTAGTAATCTTATACATTTAGAACAACGACAAGTAATAAATTTATATCATTATAATTAATATTAATATTAATGTAAATATAAAAAAATTCGTTTATATTAGATATTAGAATATATTATATATCAAAATTACAAGAGAAAAACTTCTTTATAGCATTTGACAAAAAAACTTTTGTTTTTGAAATTTCTGCCCAAAAAATTCAAGAATTAAACCAGCAATTGATTATGTTATATATTATGATCTTGAAATACAATTTGGTTTGTATTAAGTGTGTCCAAAGTTATGTGTGCGATTAAGTCAGAATTCGAGTATAAAATCTATTGTAAAAATACCAGAATTTAACGATTAAACCAATTTTCATTATTTAAGAATTTGAGCTTCAAATTTCAACTTAAAATAATGTTGTTTGAAAAAAAAAAGCATAAAAAAAAAACAGGCTACATTACCTGGAAATGTTGTGCATTGGTCTGAACAAATCTGTTATATAAAATAAAGATTATTATACACATACAATCAGGATTAAATTTATTAAAAGAAAAGGCTAAATTAGTTGCAAATAGAGCTCTGCTAATCCGGGCTCGTGTCTGTGCCTAACAAAAAGTTTGGCACAAGCATGGGCACAAAAACTTGGATACAGTCATAATAACTTAGACACAGGCATGAGTATAGGCACAAAAATTAGGCATAGGCAAAGGCAAAAAAAACTTGGATCACGAAATTCAAAAGACTTGTCCTTTTAATTTTGTACTCATGCCCATAATAATGGCTGGTATTTTTGTGCCTGTGCCTATAATGGCGCCTGGCATTCTTGCATATGCCAATAATAGTGCCCAGCGCTTTCGTGCCTATAACATAGGCATGGCATAAGGCGCTAAAACTTAAATTCGAGAATATAAAACTTAAGACATTAATACGATTATATTATTAATAAAGAAGTTTATGATCTATTTGAAACTATAATAAGATCTGTGTTGTTTTGAGATAATTCGCAAGCTTGACATTCTGAAAGCAAACAAATCAATTTTTTTTAAAAAAAAATATGCAAAAAAGAGTTTTAATCAAATAATTTATAATTTAATAATATTTAAATTGCAAATAAGTGTTTAATATAAGTATAATCTATAGTGCATAAAAAATTTAATGAATTTATAATTATTTTTTCTGAGAACGAAGTGAATTAAAGTATTTACAGTACTGCGATAATAAATGTGATAATTCTCAAATACAGTATTAAAATTTAGGGGAATTTATACATACAGGCCCAAAAATGAAAATAATTACAGGTGAAGGCCCAAATAAAAATTATTACATATAGTGGCCCAAAATAAAAATTTATTACAAATAATGGATCGTCCGATCTCCGAGCCATGTTAACTATATGACTTATATAGTGTCATCGCCCAAAAAATGGTAAAATAAATCCAAAATGGCAATTAATTTTTTACACGAAAAACCAAATGTACTATTCATAAATCTAGCTAATAAACTTATAACTTTACAAATTTTAACACATTGATTAAAAAGATCTTTATATATAACTAATACGAATGGAAGATATACTATGTTGTGATTATTTTAAACATTAAAAATCCTTTGTATTCACCAGTTAAATGAATAAGAAACAAAGTTAAAATATTTACGAACTTAAATAGCTTATTTAAACGATGACTAAAAAAACTTTGTACTTAATTAAATCAACATGAATAAGTAAATAATATACTGAAACGATTCTGAAAATCAACTGGTCTTTTTTTTTTTTAAAAAAAAAAATACCTAATTTAAATATATTAGCAAAATTAACACGAATCAATATGAGACGCTGAATAATAACTCACGTGTCTATTTCAGTTATATTTTTGTGAATTCACGCGACAAAAATTCTCGAAGTAAAAGTGAAAGTCAAAATAAAGTTAAAGAGAAGTTCAAAGTCAAAAACGAAAGATAATGCGAAAGTCATAGTGAAAGCCAAAATGAAAATTAAAGTGAAAGTTAATGCAAAAGAAAGTTAAAGTGAAAGAAAATTTAAAGCGAGAATTAAAGTGAGAATCAAAGTGAAAGCCAAAGAGAAAGTCAAACGAAAGTCAAAATGAAGGCCAAGTGAAAGTCAAAAATGTTTATCATTATCATAACTTTATCGGCAATCAGTTTTTGAAGTTATATGTAAGCCAACAAAAAATCCAGCTACCATTTTCTCTGGCCGACACTATGTAAGTCATGTGGCTTAGTCGCCCAGCATAGCTCGGAGATCGGACAGGCCCTAATTTGTAATAATTTTTGATTTTGGGTCGTTATATGTAAGAATTTTTATTTTGGGCCTTCATCCGTAATTATTTTCATTTTTGGGCCTTTATGTGTAAATTCCCCTAAAATTTATCTATGCATTGCCTAGTTATTTATAAAAAATTAAGATGTTTTAAGACATCGTCGTTATAGAGAGAATACTTTATTTTTTAATTTTTCAAAATGGTTTTAAAAATTTTAATATACAATACTGCAATAACTTTATATTATCTACTGGTATTATCGGAAAAAAATACAATACAAAAATTCTGTGCAACAAATTAATTAAAAAATTCCTTGCTAAATTTTGGACCTCAACGCAGTTTTTTTTTTTAAACCATTTTTTTGTTTTGATTTTCACGTTACATCTGATCTTGAAAAATGATTGGTTGAGCTTGCTACGGTTGTAAAATAGAAATCAACGTTATTTAACTTACGTTTAAAAATTTCTTGATAAAAAACTTAATTCTTTTTTTATTTAAACCTCACGTAGCGTTAAGACTAGTGGCTTTTTCTATTTGTGAATATACTTTTTTTTATTTATTCTTATTATTTCTTTCGTTAAAAAACTTTTGTTATTTTTATGAACTTTCGACCTTACTAGACCCAGCTAGTTTACTTCGGTGCCACGGAATTTTTTTATTTAAAATTTACTCTTCTTTTATGTTATTGATATTTTAATTACGATTTGTCGATTTTACTTGTAATAGAAGGTAAATTATTTTACTGAGTATTAATGCTTAGTACGCGCGTGTGTGTGCAAGTTACGCTGCGGTATCGTGTAGACACATGCGTTCTGAAACCGATACAGCCGAAGTAGTCTAGGAAGATAAGGTTATACTTAGGACTGATTAGAAGGGTACAGGTGATATGTTTTACATAGAGTATGCTAATATGTATACGTCGATATAGTATGCTATTAGTATATGTTGATATGTTTTACATGTCTAGTATGCATGTGTGAAAGTTACGTTGCGGTATCTTGGTACCGTGTAAACACATGTGCTCCGAAGCAGATAACCAATTTATCAATCTAGATGGGAAGGTTGCCCTAGGGACTAAGAGGATACGATGATGCATACAATGTACTCAATTTTTTCCTTTCCTTTTTTTTTTTTTAGAAAAAGAAACTGTTAAGAAATTTGAACGGATAGTGAGAAAAAAATTTCATCGAATTTTATTAGATGGTTGTCGAGATATCTTCGTTTAAAGATTTGAAAAAACTTATAACGGCTTTTAATTTGAAAAAACATTGATTTTTATTTGATGTATAAAATTTGATGAACATGTATTACTATTTTAATATAAATAAACGTAAAAGTATCAATGCTATATGAACATTAATCAGAATTCAAAATTTATTCTACGTTGTCAAATAAGTTATAACAATCCTACATATAATCAACCGAATAGATTTAACATCTTTAGAGGGAAGTAGGCTCTATAGCTATAGTACCGGTAAATTGATTTCAGTTCCTAATTTCTTTCTGATATATCGTATGTCAGGTGGAAAGGAATTAATAACGTTCATTTCATTTAATAGGCATCATGCAACGTGACATTTTAGCATGTATTAGATATATATATTATTATTTGATCAATTGTCACGCAGGGTTATGTCTGTTAAATGGTTCGCAAAAACGTTGCGTGATCCTATTAAATGAAATGATTGTTGGTGAAGTGAATCTCACCGATAAAAAAAAGATTGAAAAACACATTAAGAGAGGTATAATTAATGTAATTTATTTGATCAATTTTTTAAGCTTAAGAGAATATAAGAAACCTGAAGTACTATTTGCTATATTGATTTTATTTATGATAGATAAATGATTGCTATTTTGGGACGATGTATATATTATCACTATTTTCAGAATTCTGTACCCTATACAAATATTACAATTGCAAAATTGATTCCTATTAAATGGGAATAATGGAAATCGATTTGTACATTTGAAAGCAATGATAAACTATATTTAAGCGGCTGTTTGCCTTATTATTTAAATTGTGATGATTTCTGTTTAACTGTTTTTTAAAATGCTACGTGATCATTAGGACTTCGATACGTCCATGCTGAGTCAACTCAAATAATAAAATGAGCTTTTTTTAACCTTAAAATTCTAAATGCTTGTAACTAATTTCATAAACATCATTGTCACAATCAAATGCTTGCATAAGACCGCTATGTATTATTAGCCTTGTTTTGCTTCAAAGCCAACGCCTGTAGTAAATCAAATTCACCGGAATTTTGACACATTCGGTAAAATAAGGAATTGCTATCGGTAATTAGATTGTATGGGCTAGGTTGAAGACATATAAATGTGTGTGTAAATATTTTAATAAAATGACGTGATGTAAATTCAATTACAGTTGAAACTATTTGCCTTACCTGTCAAATTCTATTACATTTCCTCGATCTTAGAAATATATTAAAGATTTAAGATTAGAAAAGTAATAATCTTAATAAGAGTAATAAGAATTATTTCGTACCAATAACTAGAATCTTATCGTAATCAATAACAGTACGTAGCCGATGTGCAATACATAGTACTGTGCAGTCAGCAAATTCAGTCCGTATCATTTTTTGAATCTTTTCATCCATTGCAAAATCAATACTAATAATAAAGAAAAAGGTATAAATGAGTCAACATATCAGCATTCTATATATTTTATATGAAATTTTGTTTGAGTAATACCTCGCGGTGGCTTCATCCATCAATATAATCTTTGAACTTCTTAACAAAGCCCGAGCCAGACATAATAATTGCCTTTGACCCTGACTAAAATTTTTTCCTCCTTCACTTACAGGTGTATCCAAATTTTTAAATACATTGATATTGTCTTCTGAAGATGAGTTAGTCTCCTCATCTTCTATCGAAGGAATTAAATGAACACGTATCAGAGATTCTAATATATCACTATCCTCATATTGAGAAAAAGCGTCAAGATTTGACCGTATTGTACCTAAAACATTGTATTACATTATTACTTGATCATCAAAGAATAACAATTTTTTCTAAAATCGAGATTACCAGTAAATAATATAGGATCCTGAGGAATTATAGTTATTCTCGATCGAAGATCTTCGACACCGACTGATGAAATATCAATTCCATCAACTAAAATTTTTCCATCTGATGGCTCCACGAAACGAAACAATGCCAATGTTATCGTTGACTTTCCAGACCCAGTACGCCCAACAAGTCCAATTTTTTCTTGACCTTCCACATGGAATGAAATATGATGAAGTACTGGCTCTAGATCAGGAGCATATTTAACTTCCAAGTTTTGTATCGTTATTGCACCACTATGTGGCCAGTGAGCAGGTGGTCTCGGTTCAATTATAGCTGGGGCTTCTTGAGGGATTTCAGAAAACTCGTATACTCTTTCAACAGCATTCAAACTCATTTCAAGTGAAGTATAATTTCTAACAGTCCACATTATTTGCTCAGTGAAATGCATTGCAAATGATAAGGACAAGCCAGCCAAACCCGCATCAATTCGGTCAATGTTCCACAAAATAAAAATACCAGCTAAAAATGAAATAAATGCACCAGTAATATTGAAACGAATCGAAAGCCAACGATTTAATAGCCACATATAATAGAATGGGCGATTGCTGTTATCTAATCTGTGATAGAAAATAGGAAACAAACAGGATATCAACTTAAATGTAAAATATGTAAAAAAAAAAAAATTTAAGTAATATACGAACTTGATAAGCAAATCTTGCATAAAACGCTTTGACGCACTAAAAGCTCTAATCGTTGTTATACCACTACAAATGATATAAAATTATTAAGTTTATAAAAAAAAATCAATAAATAAAATAAAATAAAAATAAAAATAAGATTTTACATCAAAGTTTCAGTGAAGTGAGAATATAGTGGGGATCTTGACACAGAATCCATCCTCTTAAGCTCACGAGATGCCTTCGAGTATAGTAAACCAACAATTGCATAAATAATACCTGGTTAAAGCAAATTAAAAGAAATAATTGTTAAGTTTATCCTCTAATATCACAAGATAAGAACCAATAAATATAATTAAATTTACCAAAAAATATCGCCGCAACAAGAAACTCTATTAATATGAGTAAAATTTAGATTTAATGCTCATGTGTTTAAGGATATGATTGAAAAGAAAATTTATATACCCCTTGTAATGGCCGTCACAACAACTATAGTGCTCAACATCATAAGCGCCTAAGATATTACATTATGTAAGCTACAAGATTATTATTCACAAGTAAAAGTATAACAAAATAAAATGGATTTACATTGATCAAAAACCATGATAGGTTGCCTGGAGAAACGTTTAAACAAAAATGAGTTGCAGCAAACAATTATAAACACAACTCTTAAGATAAATTTACCTGATAAAGAGCTATCAATTGTTTCAAAATCCTTACTGAACCTATTAAGAATTCTTCCAACTGGGGTTGTATCAAAAAACCTTAATGGGGCACGAATAACTTGATGAAGTAGTTTTTGATAAAGCTTTTTAGACGCTTTCAAAGATCCGTAATATATACTAATAAAACGCACGACACCAATAACAATTGATAATAATGTAATAAACACGTATATATTTAAATAATAATCAACACTATGTGGCTTATAAAGATCGTCGAATATTCCATTAATTATAATCGAACTCTCCCGTCGAACAAAATTGAAGACTGATGGAACAATCTCGGTACTGCTGGCATTTGACCAAACTTGAAGCCACCAATTTTCAATTATCTGCATTCCTCTAGTTCCAAGAAGCATTACAACAACAATCAACCAATAAAATATATTTCCATAGGCGCGGAGATATGACTTGTAAATTTTTAACTTAACCATGCCAGTTGGTCGTGCTGATAATTAATTAAATTTAGATTAAAGTACATTTTTCCCTAAGTTAAACAAAATAAGCGCCAAGACACACCTTC
>CAJVPM010001459.1:0-12009 GCA_910592325.1 Scutellospora calospora | reverse complement strand
TTATATAGTATATAAAAATTTCTTTGTAAATTTTAATTAAATTATTAATAAAGATAGAAACATGGCCTCACCTTGGCTTTGCTTAAAAAAAAAAAAAAAAAAAAAAGAAATATAATTTAATTAATTAATAAAAATTATAACTTAAAGAACTATTAATCAGAATTTTATTAGTTTTATAATCAAAATTAGTCTAATTTTTAGAGTAAACTAATCTTATTAGTTTTAAATAGAAATAAATTTAATTATAAAAAGTTATAATTATTCATAGCTAATTTTCTAAATACTGAGATAATTTTTTAATTTTAAGTTTTTAATTAAAGTAATTTAGAATTAAATTTTAATTATCTTATCTTATAAGTAAAAAGAATAATATTTTCTTTAAAACTTAGAATTTCAAATTTGTAATATTATAACTAATTATTAGCTAATAGTTAATAACTAGTTTTAGTATTAATATATTTTAAATTTTGAGTTCTAGAAAAAATATTATTTTTTTTTACTTATAAGATAAGATGATTAGAATTTAATTCTAAACAACTTTAGTTAAAGCTTAAAATTAAAAATTATCTTAGTATTTAAAAAATTAGCTATAAATAATTATAACTTTTTATGATTGAACTTATCTCTAATTTTAAACTAGTTTTAAGACTAATTATAATCTATTAGTCTAAAACCAGACTATATAATATTAAATAATATATAACAATAGAAAACTGTATAAAAATTAATCAAAACTTTATTAGTAAATAGCAAATTATATAATTTATATATAGTACTAGATATACTAAAAATAATTAATTAGCAAAGCTATCTAGTTAGATGATAAAAATTATAAAATAAAAAATTTTAAAAATAAATAAAATAAAGTTTATATTTGCTAGCTAATAAAAAATATATATATTGTTAAGCTATAAAAACTAATACAAAATATTATATTTCTATTTATATAATAAAAACTAATTATAATAAACCTTAAACAAGTTTAAAAATTAATTTATTCACTAATAATATACAAAAATATATATTATTAGTTTATAGAAAAACAATTTTAAAAATAATTACAATAAAATTTATATTTACCACAATCTAATAAATATATTAAAAAAATATATTATTTAGTTATAAAATTAATTTAAAAAAAATTTAATTTTAAAAATATTAAATTTAAAATACTTACGCGCTGATAATTTATTAATAAAAATTAATAAAAATATAATTTAAAATTATAATTATTAATTTAAAAAACAATTAAAAAAGCAAAATTTAAATAACATAGAATATAAACTTGTAAAAATTATATTTACCCACTAGTAATTTAATAAAAAAAAAAAATTAAAAAATATAAAAAATATATAATTAAAAAATTTTAAAACAAAATTTTAAATTAAGTTTATAATTACTTGCTAATAATATAACAAAAAAGTATAATAAAATTTATATAATTAATTAATTATAAAGGTATAATTAATATAATAATTTAAATAGAAATATATTTACAATCTATAAATAAACCGGAATATATAATTAGTATTAATAATAAAAATACAATTAATATAATAAATTAAAAATAATATATTTACAATCTATAAATAAAACAGAATAAATAACTAGTTAAAAAAATATTATCAAATAGTAATTTATAATAAAATTATATTTACAAACTTATAATTATTAAATTGGTTATAAAAGATAATTAGAAAAACTTATAAGTTATAAAGTAAAAATTTTAATAACAAAGTTTATACTTACTCCCTAATCATTTAAAATAATAAATTATTAAATATAATTAGAAAATACAATTTAAAATTAAAATTTAAATATTAAGTTTATATATACCCGCTAATAATCAATATAATATAGATATATAATTAGTTATAAAACTATTTAAAAGTTTTAGAATATTAATAAATACAAATTTATACTTACATACTAATAATATAAATAAGTAGCAATATATATTATTAGATTATTAAATCAATTAAAGAAACATAATTAAAATTATAAAATAATAATTTTAAATAATAATATTTATACTTACAAACTAATAACTCAGCAAAAAATATAATTTAATTAGAAAATATAATTAAAAAATATAAAATAATTTTAGAAATTAATATAACATGTTTATACTTACGTACTAACAATGTGTAAATATATATAAAATTAGTTATAAAAGCTAATTAAAAAAATTCTTAATTTATATATAGTATATGTATATAAATATTAATCTTCTAATTTGTAATATTCTAATTAGCTTTTTGTATTACTTATATAAAATAATTTTAGTATACGTAGATAATACTACTCTATAATTAATTAATTACTAATCAATTTTATTAACAATTAAAAATTCCATCTATATTATTGCGTTTTTCAAATTACTAAGATTGGCAAATTCTACGTATCACACTGGGAATCAGAAATCTAGAAAAATGCAAATATATGATTGGTTAAAAATTTAATAAAATAATCATGGATTTGCATTTTTTTAGTGTAATAAATAGAATTTGCTGATCACTATTATTTGAAAAACGTAATAAAATTAATCTTTTATATACATATACATAGTATATAAATAGAAATTGCTATTTAAAATAATAAAGTTTATACTTACGAACTAATAATAATTTAATAAAAGGATATATAATTATAAAGTTATAGAAAATATAATTGAAATTAATTGAAATTAACAAGTATAATAAAGATTATACTTACGAACTAATAATTATTTAATAAATAAATATATATATAATTAGTTATTAAAGCAAATTATAATAGTATAAAAATAAGCTTAATATTATTGCACTTTTCAAATTACTGTAATTAGCAAATTCCACGTATCACTGGGATAGACATCTAGAAAAAAATGCAAATATATGATTGGTTAAAAAGTTAATAAAATAATTTTTAGCTAATCATAGATTTGCATTTTTTCTAGATTCCTGATTTTTGGTGTAGTATATGGAATTTGCTGGTCATAGTAATTTGAAAAGCGCAATAAATATAATAAATTATAAATCTTATACTTACAGACTAATAATAATTTAAAAAAAAATAATTTATCAATTATGACTAATTTTAGAACATTTACAATAAATTTTATACTTACTCTCTAATAAGCCAATAGAAAATAAATAAAATTGTATAAAATTAGATTTAAAAGTTAAATATAAATATATAAATTAAAATTATAAAATTATGCCATAATTTTATAAATAATTATAATAAAATTTATACTTACTCACTAATAAGCCAATATAAAAATATTATTGAATTATAAAAGACAATAGAAAAACACAATATATAAAATTAAAAAATTAAATAAATATATTAAAATTTATACTTACAATCTAATAAATAAATAAATATATATATAATTAGTTATAAAATTAGAGAAGTATAATTAAAAAATTATTTTATATAAAAGAATTAGTAAAAATAATTAGTAAAAATAATTTATAAATAAAATAATTTAATTAATAAAAAAATTAGTAAAAATAATTAGTAAAAATAATTTATAAATAAAATAATTTAATAAAAGAATTAGTAAAAATAATTTATTAAATAGAAAAGAAATTTAAAAATTATATAACACTTACGGACTAATATAAAACAATGTTAAAATATATATTAGTAATTAAAAATTTCAAATAAAATTAATATAGCAAATACAAATAGATTTATACTTACTCACTATAAATTCTAAAGAATATTTAAAAATTATAAATAAATTTTAGAAATATAGTATATAAAAAATATATATTTGTTAAATTTAAAATTATATTATTAGATTATAATAGTTAAATTTAAAAATATACAAGTTAAAGTCGAATATAATAATATTATAAATAATAATTAGCAATAATTAGAAATAAATATAAAAGATAATTAAAAAAGTATAATACTTACTGCCTAATAATAATTATAATAATTTTAAAAATTATATTATTAGATTATAAATTAAAGTTAAATATAATAATATTATAAATAATAATTATTAAAAAAATATATATAAAAAACAATCAAAAAGCATAATATAAAAATTAAAAGTTTATACTTACTGTCTAATAATAATTTAGAATATCGATATATGTATAATAGTTATCAAAGCCAATTAAAAAACATATTAGAAAAACATATAAATAAATATATATATATAATTAGTTATAAAAGTTAATATTTAAAAATTATATAATACTTACTCGCTAATAAATAAACAATAAGTTAAAATATGTATTAATAATTAAAAAATTTAAAAGAAAAATATTAAAAATATGGTATACAAAGTATATATATTATTAAATTTAGAGTAATAATTTTAAAAATTAAATTATTAGATTATAAACGTTAAATTTAAAAGTACAAATTAATGTTAAATATAATTATAAAAAAGCAATTGAAAAAAGCATAATATGAAAACAAAAAATTTATATTTACCGTCTAATAATAATTACGATAATTTTACAAATTAGATTATTAGATTATAAAAATTAAATGTAAGAGTAGAAGTTAAAGTCAAATATAATAATATTATAAATAATAATAAAAGAAGAATATAAAAAACATTAAAAAAAGTATAATATAAAAACAAAAAGTTTATACTTACTGCCTAATAATAATTTTAATAAGTTTAAAATTAGATTATTAGATATAAAAGTTAAATATAAAAAGATACAAATTAAAGTCAAATATAATAATAATATAATAATAATTAAAAAGAAGAATATGAAAAACAAGTATAATATAAAAACAAAAGTTTATACTTACTGCCTAATAATAGTTATCAAAGCCAGTTAAAAAAGCATATCAAAAAAATATTTATAAAAGTTAATTAGAGAAGTACAATTAAATAATTATTAAATAATAATTTATAAATAAAAATAATTCGAAGAAGAATTAGTAAAAAAAATAAGTTATCATAGTGGAAATAGGCATTCCCTAAAAAAATTGGAAAAGTATTATTTAAAATTCATATAATATTTACCGACTAAAAAATAAACAATAATTTAGAACATATATTAGTAATAAAAAATTTAAAACAAAATTAATCTAGCAAATACAAATAGTTTAGACTTACGCAGTAGATCTAAAAAGTATTTAAAATAAATAGTATAAGTTAAAGTCGAATACAGAAAGAATAATATAAAGACAACTAAATATAAAAACAATTAAGTATATACTTACAGTCTAATAATAATTTAAAAAAGAACACGTAAACATATATAAAAGATTATTTAAAGATTATAAAATAATTTTATTATGCTTTTCAATTACTGTGACTAGCAAATTCCATGTACCACACCGAAAATCAGGAATCTGCATAGAAAAAAAAATGCAAATCTATGATTGGCTAAAAATTATTTTATTAACTTTTTAACTAACCATATATTTGCATTTTCTGATCCCAAGTGTGATACGTAGAATTTGCTAATTACAGTAATTTGAAAAGCGCAATAAATTAATAATTTTAAAAATAACTAAATTAAGTTTATAACTTGCCGTCTACGTATAAATAAAAAACAATAAGTGAAGTATAATTTAAAAGTTATCGATTATAAAAAGTTAATTAAAAAAGTATAATTTAAAGATTATTAAATAGCAAATTTATACTTACATACTAGTAATATATAATTAGTTTACAAAAGATAATTAGTAAAGCACAATTTAAAATTCAAAAATAATAAGCTAAATTTATACTTACGCACTAATAATTCAAGAAATATATAGATTATTAAATTATAAAATAATTAAAATTAGATCTTACCAGTATAAATAATTACTTACGCACTAATAAATTTGTATTAAAAATATTATAATTAAAATCAAAAAATAATAATTTTAAATAACTAAGCTTATACTTACTTACTAATAATCCAATAAAAAAATATATGAAATATGTTTATTAAGTTATAAAAAGTAATTAGAAATTATAATTTTAGATAAAATTAAATCAGTTTATATGTGAATACATATATAATTAGTTATAAAATTATAAAAATAAAACTTTATAAATAAATGCAATAAAATTTATAACTTACTGCCTAATAAATATATATTATTAAATTATAAAAAATAATTAGTAATTAAATTCATAAATAATAATATTAGATATAATTAAATTAAATTTATATTTACAATCTAACAATCCGACAAATATATATATTATTAAGTTATAAGAGAGAATTAAAACAAATATAATAAATTTTATACTTGTAAACAAATAATAACCTATTAAAAGAAAATATAAATAAGCATATTAAGTTATATAATAAAATTAAATTTATAAATAAAATAATTTTATACATACTTGCTAATAATAATTTTGTCAAAAATATAATTAAAAATCACAATACTTACACTCTAATAACCCAATAAAAAACATATAAAATATATTATTAAATTATAAAAATTTAATAATTAAACTTATAAATAAGATTTATAAATACAATAAAATCTATACTTACTCTCTAAAATTTATATATAATTAATTATAAAAAACAATTATAAAAATATAATTTAAAGAATTAAATATTCTAAAATGATAATTATATAAACTTACAGCCTATTAAGCATGCATTATTAGATTATATAAAATTACAATTAAAAACTATAGTTAAAAACTATAAAATAGTAACAATTATATTAAATCACACCGTGGTGTTCAACATTAGTAATTTTAGAGTTAGGCTGTTCCAATTTGATTCTATGTTTAACATAACACTAATAAATGATCTGCAACTCTAAATAGGAGAAGGGAGAGGGAGAGGTAAAAAAACATGAGATTTTGATTGGTTAAAAAAAATTTTTTTTTGAACAGTTAATATGATTTTTATATTAAGTGATGTTTATTACCCCCTTATTTGAGGCTCAAAAGAGAGGAGGGGTTATGTTAAACATAGTTTTAACTTGGCGTGGCCTTAGGGTTAGAACTGGGATTATAATTAGAGTTTAGCATAGTTTTTACCAGAATTTCACGAGGAATTTTTTATTATTACACAAAAAGCAGTTTTATAAACAAAATTCTAAGCTATGAATTGACTAAAACCGAGATGTGGTGTTGCATACCAGTGGTGTGATTTAATAATGTTAAATAATATATCAAATAGCCAAGTTTATACTTACGTACTAATTATATAAAATATATATTAGAAGATAATTAATAACATGTAGTTTAAAAATTATAAATTAAAATTTAAAAAAAAAAAAAAAATATTGAAGTTTATATTTACTTGCTAATGATAATTTAGTTTAGAAATATGTAAATACGTAATAGTTTTAAAGTTAATTAAAAACTTTAAAGTAAATACAATAAAGTTTATAACTTACTGACTATTAAATATATAAAGAAACATAATTTAAAATCATAAATAATAATTTTAAAAATAAAAATAATTAAGTCTATATACTCACATTCTAATATTCCAACAAAAAAATATATATACAATATATATAAATAAGTTATAAAGTAAAAAATTATAAAATGAACTTAGAAATAAATACAATAACAGTTATACTTACAGACTAAATAACTCAACAAAAGAATATATAAATAAGTATAATTAGTTATAAATTTTAAAATTAAATAAATATAATACTTACGGCCTAGCAAATATATATATAATTAGTTATAAAAGTTAATCAAAGAAGCACAACTAAAAGATTACAAAATATTAAAAACAAATATAATAAAGATTATACTTACATATGCCAACTAATAATAATAATTTAATATCAAATTTAAGAATAATTAGTTATAAAAAAAATAATTAGAAAAGCATAATAATAATATTTATATATACTTACTAACTAATAAAATATATATTATTAATTATAAAAAACAATTAGAAGCACAATTTAAAATTATAAAATTAAGATTTTAATAATAAGGTTTATACTTACACTCTAATAATAACAAACAGAAAAATATATAAGACACAATTTAAAATTATTCAATAAACTTTTAGAAATAAATATAATAAAGCTTATACTTACTCGCTAGATTATAAAAGACAATTAGAGACCATATAATTATAAAATTCAATTAAAAAAGCATACTTACGGACTAAAAAATCAATTAATTAGAAATAATTAAATTTATAAAATAATAACTTTAACAATAAATATAATGAAGTTTAAACTTACGATCTAATAATAGTTTAGCACAATTTTAATATAAAATAACAATTTCGATATAATGCAATAAACAAAGCTTATACTTACGAACTAATAAACATGTATTAAAAAAGACTATTAGAGAAGCAGAAATTATAAAAATTACAATTTTAAATAACAAAATTTATACTTACTAACTAGCTCTAACAATATATATATAATAAAAGTTAATTATAAATAAAAATTTAGAAAACAATACCAAGTTTTTAACTTACAATTCACTAATTTAATAGAATAATATATGAATACATGTATAATTTATTATAAAGTCAAAGAAAAATAAAAATTCAGAAATAATACAAAAGTTATAACTTACGAAATACTAATTTAATAGAATAATATATGAATACATTTATAATTTTTATAAAAAATAAAAATTCAGAAATAAATACAAAGTTTATAACTTACTCTTCACTGATTTAATAGAATAATGTAAGAATATATTTATATTTTATTATAAAAGTTAAAGAAAAATAAAAGCTCAAAAATAGATAAAAAGTTTATAACTTACGGTCCGCTAATTTAATAGAATAATTTATCCCAATAGAAATGTTGACATTAACGATGTTAATATTAATGAGGAATAGACTGTATAATAAAACCTATACTTACACACTAATAAACATTTATTATAAATTATAAAAGATAATTAGAGAAGTACAAATTATAAAATGAAAATCATAAATAATGAATTATATACTTACGAACTAATAATCCAATATGAGAATACATAAATAAGCATAATAAAAAATTACAATTTAAAAATTATTACATATAATATAGTATATACTTACAGACTAATAATAATTTAGTAAAAAAACATGTAAATATGCGTATAATTAATTTGAGAATTAAATTTATAAAATAATTTTAGAAATAAATAATAAAGTTTATACTTACGGACTAATAATCAAACATAAAAATATATTAATAAGCATAATAATAATTTAGTAAAAAAACATGTAAATATGCGTATAATTAATTTGAGAATTAAATTTATAAAATAATTTTATAAATTAATAATGAAGTTTATACTTACGAACTAATAATCAAACATAAAAATATATTAATAAGCATAATAATAATTTAGTAAAAAAAAACATGTAAATATGCGTATAATTAATTTGAGAATTAAATTTTAAAATAATTTTATAAATAAATAATAAAGTTTATACTTACGGACTAATAATCAAACATAAAAATATATTAATAAGCATAATAAAAATTTAAAATTTAGACATCATAATTATACAATAAATTATATACTTACAAACTAATAATAATTTAATTATAAAAATTAATTAAGTAAATATCACGAATATGTAAGTATGGATAGGGGTGAAATTACTCTTTCTTAATAAAGAATTTTTGTTGAAATTGTTAAAATTATTTGATGTTGAAATTAATTAAATTAGTTTTTTAATAATTTTAATTATGCCAAAAATTATTTAGCTAAGTTAAATCAAATAATGTAGTTATTTTATATTTAATTATATAAAATTAGAAAAATAATTTCACTCCTATCTATATATATGAACCATGCCATGCTCTATTAAATACGAATTATTGGCTAAAATCTGCACTCTAACCAATCAGCATAATCCGAATGCCAGTATCATCCGTGACAAATATTAGTAAAAACTTACTCAGTATTGCTCGCCCTTAAAATATAAAATATAAAAAAAAAGAATTAAATTAAAGACAGTTAAATTTATAAATAAATACAATAAAGTATATACTTACATACTAACAATAATTTGATAAAAAAAAATATGTATATATATGTATAATCAGTTATAAAAATTAATTAGAAACAATTAAATTATAAATGATAACTTATTAAACTTACGTCCTAATAATAATTTCGTAAAAAAAATATATAAATTAATTAAATTATAAACAATTAAATTTATACAATGTTATTACTAATGCTAATTTTGGCTAATAGTAAAGTTCATATAACTTTTAGTTAGTAAGGCATGTGATGCAGTCAAAATTATGACTTGATTTTGGATTTACTTTCTTAATGCTGGTCAAATCCAAAAATTTTGATATTATCCAAAAAAAATTTACTCATTATCCAAACAATTAGCATTTCTAACTATTGGTTATCTTGCTATTGATTATTACGTGAACTTCAATATTAGTCAAAACCAGCATCAGTATGACAAATAATAAATAAAATAAAGTTTAGACTTACATTCTAATATAATTTAGTAAAAAAAAAAAAAAAAAAAAATTAATTAATCAGAAACAATAAACAATAACTTTATAAATAAATATAACGAAGTTTAAACTTACAATCTAATAATAATTGGTAAAAAATATAAAAATTAATTACATTATAGACAATTAAATTTTACAAGATAATAAGTTTATAAATAAATACAATATAGTTTATACTTACCTACTAATAACCCAATAGAAGAATATATAAATAATTATTATAGAACATTACAATTTAAAAATCATAATAAATACAATAAAATATATACTTACAAACTAATAATAATTTGGCAAAAAACATGTAAATAAGTTGTAGATATTAATTAAAAACATTTTAATTTATAAAATAATAAATTTATAAATAAATACAATAAAAGTTTATACTTACTTACTAATAACCCAATAGAAGAATATATAAAGAAGCATTATAAAACATTATAATTTAAAAAATATAATAAATACAATAAAATATATACTTACCGACTAATAATAATTTGTCAAACAAACATGTAAATAAGTTGTAAATGTTAATTAAATTTAATTTATAGAATAATAAATTTATAAATAAGAATATTGCTAAAATAAACGAGGGATGAAGTTAACTCCTCAGGATTGGCCAATTAAATTGCAGGATCAGACGTGATCTGCAACATTTTTTATGTTAACAAAAGTTTTATTTATAAAGAATTGATCATAACTCATAAAAAACTAAATTTTGGTATAAGATCTTTTTTTTTTTGATATAATTTGTAAACAGAAAAAGGTAAAATTTACCCCTCGTAAAATGTAGTTATTTCTATAAAGAAATGCAATAAAGTTTATACTTACTCACTAATAACCCAATAGAAGAATATATAAAGAAGCATTATAAAACATTATAATTTAAAAAATATAATAAATACAATAAAATATATACTTACAGACTAATAATAATTTGGCAAAAAAATTAGTTATAAAATAGATAAATCAAAGATAGTTAAATTATAAAATAAATTTATAAATAAATACAATAAAGTTTATATTTACATTCTAACAACCCAACCCAATATAAGAATATATAAATAAGTATTATAGAAAATCACAATTGAAAAATTATAATAAATACAATAAAATATATACTTACAAACTAATAATAATTTTATGAAAAAGTTAATTAAATCAAAGACAATTAAATTTATAAAATGATAAAAATGTTAATTTTAGAAATAAATACAATTAAGTTTAAACTTACGGTCTAATAATTTAACAAAATCCAACAAAAGAATATATGATTTGTTATAAAAAATAATTAGAGAACACAATTTAAAATCGGTTAATAACACTTTAGAAATAAATACAATTAAATTAAACTTACGGTCTAAAATTATTTGTTATAAAAAATAATTAGAGAACAATTTAAAATCGTTTAATGACACTTTAGAAATAAATACAATTAAGTTTAAACTTACGATCTAATAATTTAACAAAACCCAACAAAAGAATATGTGAGTAAAAATTATTTGTTATAAAAATAATTAGAGAACGCAATTTAAAATCGTTCAATGACACTTTAGAAATAAATACAATAAAACTTATACTTACTCATATCCACTAGGTTATAAAAGACAATTA
>CAJVPM010001458.1:0-12012 GCA_910592325.1 Scutellospora calospora | reverse complement strand
ACCGGTAAAAAGGTTAACTCATTTGCACTGCCTCATAACTTAATAGGAAATACTGTATATCACTTTTTTTTTTTTTATACATAATCTAAAATCTATGCAGAATTATCGTTATACGTACTTGTGGTGTTTGTTGGCTGACTGTATTCCTATTTTGACTATGTACTCTTATCGTATACGTATGCTCTTTTCTATCATTATATGTATATTCTGTTAATATTCTGCAAGGTTATAAATAATTAACAGATATAAATGTTATTTATTTATACGTATTGTTATTTTTTGCGTAATATTTTATACTTTGTCAAATTTTAAAATCGCAGTGATATCCATTCCGATATTGCTGTATTGATATCGATATTGATATACCGATACATGTGTATCTTTCTTAAATTCGCTATTATTATTTATGATTGGTTTGATAAACAAATTATTCGATTGGTTATTTACTTGTTTACCATATGAGTTAATATCTGAATGTCATATTACTTTATTAATGTTTTCTGTGTACGTAGGTAGGGTTCGTTGTCATTATACAAAAATCGTCACGTTTCTAAAACGTGTTAAGTTGCATAACTTTATGTTGTATTACTTAAAATGAACAAATAAAATTAACCTTATTCATATTATTTTATCTAATTGGTTTTCTAAATTATCGTTATGTTTATTATCACGATTTTTTTTTTTCGCTCATTATATCTCGTTGCATGATTTTGGTTTCCTTAACAGGATGACTTCTTCAGCCTTTTTAAAAAACAAAGACTGAGGAAATATTCTATTCGATACGTAGTAATACTATAGAACTTTATTATTTTCTTGACAATGTATGTTTCCTGCCTAAATTCGTGCTATAGTGTTGGTTCATCAAATGCAATATGTGTCTATCTTTCCTCTTTTCTATATAACCAGTATTTTAAAAATCTTATTTCATCATCATTATCGTTAATTAAAAATTTTGGGGTCTTAAAAAATTATTTAATTAAAAATTTTGAATTGCACGGGGGTCTTGTATAACAACCCGACGAATTTGAAATTCTGTAGCATTTAGCATTAGGTAAAAATTTTTAATTTTCATTTTTTTTTTTTCAAAAAAGATGTACATACGTACGCAGTTGAAGACATCATATAACAGATAACGAATAACGGGAAGTCTGTACGTATGTATGATGTCTTCATCTTTTTGAAAATAGTTATAAATTAAATAATCGTATGTACTGTACGTAATAAGATTAAATATACTGTATATAAAGTGATTATTGAGATTATTTAATTAGTGATTGTAAAATTTCTTTTAATTTGAGTTTTTATTTCACTAAGCTCTTATTAAAGTCAATATCAGATATATAAGGTCTCAATAATCACAGTATTCTTACTGCACATGCGCGGAAATTTTTTGTGATTAACGATTCAGATCAGGTCTACCGAATAATTAAATTATCAAGATTTTGTGTCAATAATTTTTGATTAACCAATAAAACTTTTATAATATCGCAAGATGATTTACAAAAATTAGCTAATCACAACGAAAGCCGCTATGCTAGTTGTATCCGTTTATCTGACAACTCAGGTTCATTGGGTTACTCGAATTATTTGAATTAACCCAGAGCCTAATTTTTTAGGCGAGTACATTCTCTACTCAAATCAATAGAAATACGTATATTATGTTGCTGTTGTATTTTTCTAATAAAATATAATAAAAATCTATATCAGGTATCTTGATTATGTAACAATAAGCTTTTTTTAATTATTATTTTAAAAAAAAAAATTTTTCTTAAAAAAAAAAAAAGCTGTGTACTCGTATTACAGATCATCCTTCCATGATATGAAAACCAAGTATATAAGTTTGTATGGCCTTATATAATTTTTATAATTTAATTAAAAGTAAAATTAGAATATATTTAATATTAGGATTAAGAATAAAGATAAAGCTTATATATAGTAAAATTACTTTTTTGATATTTTTTATTAATAATCTAAAACAGGTTTAAATTACTATTTTTAATATTTTTTAACTTTTAATTTATTTTTTATTTTGCTAAACTGATTTGTATAAACAAAATTTTATAATTTTAATTGATAAATTAATACAAAAATATTTTATAAGTATATAGCTTTAAATAACTCTTTAAAAAGAAATTTTTATATATAGAATATTGTTAATTAAACAACTATTTTTATATTTTTGAAAAAATTAAGTCTTTATTAAATTTATGTAAATTTTAATATAATTGCTATTTTTTAATTATAAATAAAAATAAATTTGTATAATAAAAAATAGAAATAATGTAGAAGCAAAATTATATAAAGCTACTTTATAGAAGTAATTATTCTATTAATTTTAAAGATTATTATATGATTGATAAAAAAAATTTTTATATGTTTTACAATACTATTTTAAGGAACTTGTATAATCTATCTTTGCTATAAAAAATAAACAAATATACTAAGTAAAATTGAAGCTTTTATAATATAGTTTCATAATATCAGTTAATCTACTTGAATCTATAAACTTTTATACAATAATAAAAATATATCAAAACTAAAATAATATATAAAATATACTATTACTAAGCTATTAAAATTTAGTTCATTATACAAAAAAAAATATGAATAAACTAAAAATAACAATTTCACAAAGTAAAGTGAGTAGTAAACAAGCTTTTTTTATATTAATTATATTTATTTTATTAGAAATCTTCTAAGTTTAAATACAATAGTTTAAAAACAATTTACTAACTATATACTTTATATATCTTTTTTTTTATTATTAAGATATAATTTTTTTAGAATATAATAAAGAATTTATATCTAATATACATGAGTATATATATATTAGAATTTTAAAAATTTAATAAAGCAATTAGTATTACAAACAAGATGTTTGAGTTTTATTATATATAATGAAATATATACTGAATACTATATATTTTCTGTAATAATAATAATTAAATATTAGATATTGTAAACTAGGAAATGTAACTAGACTAGACTCTATCTGAGATCATTTGGACAATCTGCTGTATATATTTTAGTTATACCAATTCTTGACTTTTATAGGGATCCTGGTATTATAATCATTATAATAATTATAATAATTTTAATAATTATAATAATTATAATTATTATAATTATTAAAATTCTTATAATCATTATATTAATTATAATAATTTCAATTATTATAATTATTAAAATAATTATAATATGTATAGTGATTATAATCATTATAATCTATATAATGATTATAATAATTATAATTGTTTAAATTATTTAAATTATTAAAATCTGTATTATATTTTATTTTATATAAATAAAGAGCATTTCACTCCCTTTACTCAATATTGAATACTTTGTAAGATAATTCGAATAATAAATTATCTAGTGTTCTATTTCTGATCCCAAAAATTTCTAAATATATTTCACTAAATTATTTATTTAGTCTTTTATATATAAAAACTTTTACTAAAATTATAAACTCAGACTACTATATAAAAGATCTGGAGTTCAAATCCCACTATCAATGAATTTGAATAATTACCTAAACCTTTATATTCAACTTATGGTAAACTCTGTCTGTTTCTGAGGTTGTAACTCTGTAAATCATATTGTATCAATATTAATCAGATATTGGAAGTATGACATGATGCTCAGAGAGATATAACATTATATGAATAAATCTTAATAGGATCTATAAGCAGAGAACCTGCATAGTAGAAATTCTAAGTTTAGTAAAGTAGTATAGATTTTGATGGTCATACTGGTTAATGCTTAATTCAGTAGTATGAAAATACAGATCGAGTAGATGTGAGTAAGTCTATTTTACAGAGAGAAATAGCAATACCAACTTGGCTTAGTGGCTAACTAGATTTGGAAGAATCTCTTCATAAAACATTTGAAGGACTATTGGTGGAGAGCTACAGTAGGAACTGGGTTCATACGAACATTAATAAGAGTACAAATCTCTAAATAGACTATAAAATGAGCATAGAAGATTCTGAGGTAGAGGCCTAGTTCGTGGGTAAAGTAGCCTATAGTTCTGTATATACCACATATTTAAGTTAGTATTACAGAAAAAGCATTGAAAATCAGAGGGCTTAATTAGGGAATCTACAAGCAGATCTTAGGTATAGTAGTTAGTAAGTAATCTTTAGGTCAAACCTTTAAATAGATAATAACTAAAATTGTATGTATAGCTAATTGTGACCTCATTAAAATGCAAAATGTAGTACTCTTCTATTTAAGTATAGGTTGTAAGTCTTAAATAAATAAATATCAGGACATAGAACTTCCTCTTTAAATAGTAAAAAAAAAATTATAAACTCATTTCTGTAATAATATCATATTATCTATTTACTCTTTAAACAGAATAAAGTATTATTAAGTCATTTGATTAAAAAGAACTTGCTTTCTGAATCTTGTATTTGACTATCCTAAGAGAGAGAATAGGTCAACTTGAATAGATTGTGGAAAGTTAAGTGAATTAATAACCTTAAAGACCTACTATATGACTGGAGTCTGAATAATAACTAAAGCTTTAGAAATCCTTTTGCTTAATCACTATGCTATCTTTTAATAGTTTATATTAAAATATTACCAGAAGATCTATAAGATTGAGTAACAGATTTACTGTTTTCTAGTATAACATTTTGGTAGTGATTATGAGATTTGATATGACCCTAGTAGATTGACACATTTTAACTCTTGATACAAAAAAAACTAAAGGATACCTAAAAAGAGAAGATAGAATTAGTATTTAGAAATAAAATAAAAAAACAACCAAATTTAAGTATACTTGCCTAAGGAAAACAGAGATGGAAATATATACTAAATGACTTAACTTAGATGTTAGCAAAGCCTGATGAGATGTAAATCTAAAATATGAGATTAAAATGGCATCTAGTAGAACCAACATTACTAATTAGACAAGTGGTATTGTTGAAGTCAAGAAAAATAATAATTTCAGTTAGGACTCTAATTTAGAAATTAATGAAGAAAAACAAAGTATTAGCAAAGAAAATATAGAAACAGACCTTACCTCACTCAAAGAGATAAAAACTGAAACCAAGACTACAGAGGAAGAAGAACTTAAATTAATAAACAAATCTATAAGTAAGTCAGAAGATAGTAATAATTCAGACTTATTAGAAACAGAACTAACCACTCAAATACTAATAGAGAAAAACACAGAAAGACTACTAGCACTTGAAAAAAGAGTAGAATTCATTAATATTCTAGTAATTCTATATCAAAAGATAACCTCTAGAAGAAGACAGCAGTTAACTTTTTATACTCAATATGTTGAGTATAATAATACATACTTCATTTATACTCATCCTACTCTTGGAAGTTATTTCACTATAGGAAAGTTAAAGCTAAGAGAGGCTATTTACTTAACTAACTTTTGTGAATACCAACTTGTTGCAAATAATTTACTTGATCTTTTAACTCTATGCAAGTGAGTTTTAGAAGCATATCAATAAAAACAAATTCATATGGCCTATTTGAAAACCTAAAGTAGATCCTATTAAAAAAATAATAAAAAATAAAGAAGAATGAATTGATAGATGTAACAAAAAAAAATATATAGGATAGTCATAATAGTAAAGTGCAAGAGAAAAGAAGCACTTTACAATAAAAAGAAAATAAGAGAAGAACTAGAAAAAGAAATTTACGAAGACTTATCTGAACAAGATAAAAAATCTAAGAAATAACTTATTTCAAACTTCACTAGGTAGACTGTGGAAAGAGAAAATAAACTGATAATAAAGAAAATAGATTAATAAAAGAAATCAGAACAAAAACATGAAAGTTTATCTAATAAGCAAATAAAGAAGCTTATTAAATAGACCATGTAACTGATACTTTTGAGAAACATAAAAAACTATTAGAAAATTCTTGAAAAAGAAAGTGAAATAAAAATTTTTTTTTAAAAAAAAAAATAATATAGAAGAATCTTAAGGATAGAAAGAAGGAAAGGATATATCTATACTGATAGCCTGAATCTGTATAAAAGTGTAACTGATAGATCAAAGGAAGACTCTAATTCAAAAGAATTGGTTAAGAAATAGTATTGAGAGACTTATAAGCTATATATAGACCCTGGTATTGGTGAGTAATAAACACTGTATGGTGCAAACGGCCTAATCACATCTAATTGCAGATTCCCGCTGAAAATTTTGTCGATCATTAATATATAGGATGATATAATATGATTGGTTAGTTATCTGTTAGTAATTTAGTAATCCGATTAGATTTCAACAATATCACGGCTAATTTTAGCCTATATGATTTGACTTTTTTTTTTCTGAGACAACTTTTACTTTTTCTTGTCTAAACGTACATACAATATCTTGAATTTCGTGCTGAAGTGCACAGTATACAGACTAATATAGTCAAATGAAGTCAGTATAAAAACCAAGTCTGTAGTCTGTAATTCACCAAGCCACAAGGCTGGTAATTCATTGAAGCTAGTGTAACTTCAGGAAGCTTACAATACTGATATAAACTATAAGGTCAATATAACCTACAAGGTCAGTATAACCCACAAAGCCAGTATAATCCACAAAGCATATACATATAGTCAAAGTTAGCATAAAGTTACGAAAATAACACAAGAAATTAGACACTTATCTGTTACAGTAACCTTGAATTTTTTGATGCCTAAACGAAGCAAGCATTCTAGAAATTGCCAAGTGGCCATTAGGAAGCAGTATTTTAATATTAGGTTAAATAAACCTTCTAAGGTGCCTGATGATGACTAATTTGTGGATAATTTAGAAAGTGTTAAACCAAGTATATTGGAAAAACTCATAAATAATACAAAACATCTGGAAGTATGGAAAATGAAAGGACAGAAACGGATTTATATGAGCTTTGCTCAATCAACCCTTCGCAATAAAAGAGCGGCCTTGAGAAAAGCTGCATCGGGCTCTAACAAGATTACAGATTGGATTTCTTATGACCTCTCAGATAGCGGTACAAAAAATTCTATAAACAATATTCACAATGTTGAAAATGAGAATGAGTATAATGATATTTTATTCTATGACTCCAGTAATAATGAAGATGGTAAATTTACCTTGGAGTCATTAGATATTATGTTAAAAAACAACTCAGATGATATACGTCTGCGTATAGTAAGTCAATTTCTTCACCTTGTTGAAGACTAGGGTTTTTCTAAAATAACTGCTAGTGAAATTCCTTCTCAGAGCGTTAACAGAGGTCCATGGCATGCAAGATTAATATGTTCATAGGCTAATAAGTTGTTAAAAAGAGGAGAACTTCATAAATCATGCTGTGGTTAGCATCCAAAATTCAATTCTCTTTTACAATACGAAGATTTTAAGTCTTATATTGTTCAATATTTGCATGCTAATAAGTTTACAATAACAGTTAGCCAGTTTATAAATTTTATTGAAAATAATGCTATACCTGCCTTTGGAATCGAAAAAAAAAAAAATTTCTGAGACAACTGCTCATATATAGTTGCATCAACTAGGGTAGGATTATAAGGATCATTCGAAAGACATTTATTTCAATAGTCACGAACGTGACGATATGGTTGCTTACAGAAATCAATTCTTAGAACAAATGGCTGTTTTAAGACCCAGAATGGCGACATATGAAGGAGAAAGTATGGAACAGGTTGTTTTACCTAACCTTCCATCTAATATCTCTGAAATTATTCTAGTTACCCACGATGAATCTGTGTTCTATGCTAATGATGGTATTACCAAGACATGGGGTCCTGCAAATGAACACCAAATTCAACGAAAGTCACAAGGTTTAAGTATTCACGTTAGTGAATTTATTTGCGAATCGATTGGGCACCTTTGCCTTTCAGAAGAAGACAAAGTCATGAATGACCTTCTCCCCAATGATGAGCGAATTCCATATAATGAGGCATATGTTGTAATGTACCTGGGTTCTAATAGAGATAGTTGGTAGACACATAAGGACTTTATGAAACAAGTGGTTGAAAGAGCCATTCCAATTTTTGAACAAATGCACCCTGGTAAAACTGCACTCTTTATGTTCGATAACAGCTGCTCTCATAACGCATATGCCAATGATGCCTTAGTTGTTTTACAGATGAATTTAAAAGATGAAGGCAAGCAACCTCTACTTAGAGATGGAAAAATGCCTGATAGCTCTGTTCATATAATGACATTTGTAGATGAGGATGGTATAAAAAAACCAAAAGGGATTCAACGTATTCTTGAGGAATGTGGCCTGTGGATAGAAAATTTACAAAAGAAATGTGAGTCATGTAAATTGCATATTTTTGACTCAACAAATGAGCAATATTGTGCAACTCATATTCTTAGTTGTCAGCCTGATTTTATGTCTCAAAAAAACCATTTAAAAGAAGTTATTGAGGCTGCTGAGCATATATGCATCTTTTACCCCAAATTTCATTGTGAGCTCAACTATATTGAAGCATTTTGGAGAGATGTAAAATGATATGCACATTTACATTGTGGTTATTCATTTAAAAGCCTCAAAGAAACCGTCCCACAAGCATTGAATTCTGTCACTTTGGCCAAGATCCTTCGGTTTGCACGCCGATCTGAGCGATTTATGAGTGCTTATGCATATGGTCTTTTAGGTAGAGCTGCCATCTTTGCGGTAAAGAAATACTGGTCACATCGCTGCGTTCCACTAAGCATTTTGTATGAGTTTGGTCATTTAAATTCTTCCAATTAATGAAAAAAAATAAAGAAAAAAGAAAATAAAGAAAAAAAAAGAAAAAAAAAAAAAAAGAAAAAGAAAAAGAAAAAAAAAAATATAATTTTTTTTGCAATCGAATTGGTTAGATTATGAGGTATTCAGAAAGTATTAAAAATTTTAGAAATTACTTGCAGATTCAAATGAATCATTAGATATAGAACCAAATAACGGATTTGCATTACAAGCAATTATAATGTATCACTTGCAAATTTAAAATAAGAAAATTTAGTCAATCTGAATATTAATCAGGGCTCAAATGATAATAAATAAAGGTGCCATTCATCTTTTAATTTGCGATTGTTATTCAAATTTATTTAAACTTTAAATTTATTTTATGGTGTTTGATTATTCAAGCCATACAAAATCTTATTGAACGCGAGTTTATGTTTTTTTTTTTTTTTTTTTTTTGCTAAAAAGCAAAATGAAAATTTATAATTTTTCATCATAATAAGATCGACCAAGTTAGGCCATTATAACCTTGGATACAATTATTTATATAGAATAAGAATTGAAAAGAATGAACATAAAGTATTTAAAATTAGCAGAGATTGGAAATGCTAGTGAAGCATTTCAGGTTGAATATATTTATTATGAAGGAATTGGAGTTGAAAAGGATAAATGTAAGGCATTTATTTATTATCAAAGATCTGTTGAGTTGAGTAGAGTAATGGAGTTTTGCACTTGGCAACTGTTATAATCATGAAGTCAGTCAAAAAGAATGGATATAGAGCATTCACTTATTATCAAAGTCTGCTAATCTAGATAATGTTAAAGAAATAAATAATACTGGTTATTTTTATTATGAAGAAATTAATTAATAGGCATTTATTTATTATCAATAATATAGAGTTTTTGCCTTGAAAATAACTTTACAGAACATAGTAAATCATATGTCCAAACTTGATTTTCACTCCATATGCAGAAATAGGGAATACTAACGCTAAGCATGGGGAATATATTTGTAGTCATGATTTTGATTGGTTGTAAAAATTTAACTAATCAAAAAAGTTTTTTTTTAATGCTAAAAATTGGATCAAATATTATTAAGTTATATTTAAAATTGCCTTTTAAAATTTTTTTACTGTTAATTAAATTATTAATAAATTTAATAAAAAATACATTAAATTATAATTCTTATTAAAATCTATTTTGTAATGTATTTTTTTTTCTAAATATATATATGAAATAATATTTTTTTGCAATCCAAATTATTTGATATGACTAGGCCGTTTGCACTATACCTAGAGAAAAGATGCTATAGATACCAAATTCTTGAAGACATAGATGAATCTGATCAGACAAAAGACAATTGATGCCTATTGATATTTAGATTTGATGTTTGTAGAACTCACATCTAAATGTGAAAGAATGTGAACTGGGAAATGTGACTAGGACAGACTCTATCTGAGATCATTTGGACAATCTGCAGTATATAATTCAGTTATACTAATTCTTGATTTTTATAAGGATCCTGGCATTATAATTATTATAATGATTATAATGATTTTAATAATTATAATAATTATAATTATTATAATTATTAAAATGCTTATAATCATTATACTGATTATAATAATTACAATCATTATAATTATTAAAATAATTATAATGTATATAGCGATTATAATCATTATTATCTATATAATAATTATAATAATTATAATTGTTTAAATTATTTAAATTATTCAAATTTGTATTATGTTTTATTTTATATAAATAAAGGGCATTTCACCCTCTCTGCTGAATATCGAGCACTTTTGCAAGATAATTTGAACAATAAATTATTTAGTATTCTATCTCTAACCTATAAAATTCCCAAACATATTTCGCTAATTTACTTACCTAGTCTTTTAATTGTAAAAACTTTTGCTAAAATTATAAACTTAGTCCCGTGATAATATTATGCTATCCATATTACACTTTGTAATAGAGTAATCATCGTTGTATTATTGAGTAAGGTATAACTTGCCATTTAATTTTAGTTTGACTATCCTGAAGGTAAAAGATAAGGTCAGTTAGTTGATTAAGAGAAGTTAAGAGACTTAATAACAAAAGAAGACCAACCATATGATCTGAGTCTGAATGATAACTGAAGCCTTGAGAATCCCTTTGCCTAATCACTATGCCATCTTTCAATAGGTTATATAGAACATCACACAAAGATCCATAAGATTAAGCGACAGACTCACTATTTATAAGGACAACAATATGTATAACTTCATAATAACAAATTAATAAAATCTAATTAGTTTCATACCTATAGCATAAGAATATACTAACAGTAGAGGAGCAGTCTAGTAACAAACCTAAAACAGTTATCACATACCGTAACAAAAAATCAAAGGATGACCTAGGCTTAATTAACACGATCATCTCAGAAACCAATATCCAAAACAAATTAGTAGAAATTTACCTACAAACCAGCTATAGCAGGCACATAACTACAAGACTCAATACAAAAACTATAGCAGATACACTTACATCGACAGCCTACTCAGTTGCATACTGGAGTATACCAAATACTAATATCAGTCTCACTATTAAAAATAGTATATGGCCGAGTAGCACCCATGCAATGTTGATAGCAGTAATAACAATTATGCTAATACTGCCTAACAGCAGCAAACTAATATTGATTTCACCATCAAAACAACTAGATAACTTCTTCAAGAAACTAGCTATATATGATCATCATATAAGGAACAAACTTATAAAACAAAAAGAAGGGCCTCTCTGGCTAACAATATATACACTCTACTATAAAAAACAACTAGAAGTCATCATAGAGGTCCCGAACTCAGACCCTGAAATTAAAGCGAACTACCCACTGGAAGTAACTCTCAACTTCAACAAAACCAGATACGATACTTTTTATCTTCAGTGGTATAACAACACAATTATACACAAACCTAGATGGTTCATCAGACATATAAATAATGCTACTCACCTAGCAGAATGGCATTCCCAAAACAGAACCTGCCTATGGGGCCTATATAAAGAAGAAATCGATTGGAAATCAATAGTAGAAAATATTAATTATAACTGTTCACCAACAAGTAGAAGTACAAATCCCAAGTACTCTACTCTCAAGGTATTCAAAATTAAACTTCTTCTCGATGAACTACCAGTAGCAACTAATCTAGAAAAAAGAAATCCACAAAAATATAAGTCCTCACTCTGCAGAAGATGTAATGACTTACCAGAAGACAACTGGCATTGGATTACCTGTCAGAAAAATACTATCTCTTTAGAACAGATTATAAACAAAAGCATCTACGCAGTACTAGG
>CAJVPM010001457.1:0-12012 GCA_910592325.1 Scutellospora calospora | reverse complement strand
TCTTTTTGTTACTATTCTGTCTTTTTTATTTTCCTCTTTTAGCCTTGTTTTTTCCTGTTTTGTTTTCCTTTATTTTATGTTTTGACTTTTCGTTTTATGTAAATAGGAGATTAGGCTAAGTAGTAGACTTACTCCTATAATTTTCAAATATTTGTTTTGGTTTTCGTATTCTTTTCTGTTAGTGAAATCTAACAAAAGAGGGTTAAAAACCATCAGGTTAGCTTTTTTTTTCCTTCTATGAAAGGTTATTATCAGTTAGGTAGTAGCTAATTGTGAGGCGTAAGAGAGTCAGACATAGTTTCTCTAGTCTCTTTAGACTAGTGCGACAGGTCGCATCTGAGTACTCTAGTAGCAGCTGGGTGATGTCAAGTTTAGGAAATTAGGTTGATTGAAAAATCATATGTAACTTGGCTATAGCTACGGTTAACAACCTAATAAAGTTTATGACATGACTGTCTAAGGAAAAAAAAAAATAAGAAGAAAGGTTCTAGTATTAGTCTAATAATTTGTAAAAAATAGAAAAGACACTTAAGCCAAGTAAAAAGAAGAAATACATATTATTTAGAAACACTTTTTGTATTCAAAAAGTATAAAATGCTAGTTTTAGTAATATACATATCACATAATGATTTTAAGATTAGAAAAGATATTCAGCAACAGGTCATTAAAAGAATATTTGAATGTTAAAATAAAGAAAAAGCTATAAAAGTTATAATATTAGGAGACTTTAATGACATTCAATACAGAGAGCTAGATCAGAACAGAGAAGACTCTAGATGAACTCAAAAACTCTTACTTCTAAACTAGCTTGAAAACTCTAACATAATTGATTTATTTAGGAAATTACATCTTTGTGAAAAGAAATTTACAAGAGAAAATAATAAAGTAAAGTCTAGAATTAACTATATTTGAGTATCTAAGGATCTAGGCCAAAGCCTTACCTATTGTGATATATTAGAAGCAGATGTAGTCACAAACAGTAACTATGCTATTGTAATTGCAAAAATACTAACAAGTATAAAAAAGAAAACTAGATCTCTGGCTTGTGAAAAAAGACTAAAAGAGAAAAGATAGTTATTCTTTCTTAACAAAGTAATAGAAGAAAACTGAAAAGATTATAAAACAAAACTAGATAGTTTACTTAAGAAGAAGCTGAATATCATAAAAGATAAGTATAATCTAGTTTACTTGAGACATTAAACAAAGATAACTTGTAGAATATAATTGTAACAAGTATAATCAAGTATGCAAGATTAACTTTTCTAGAAAAGAAGTCTATAGTAAGAAAGCCTATTTCAAAAAAAAAGAAAGAGAGCAAAAATATTAAGAAAGACCTAAAGATAATCAAAAGTATGTGCTAACAATACTTATCGAAAATAGGTCAGCATATTAATAGTACAGACAAGTACTTAATGAATACAAAAATAGTAAGAATAAATAGTCTGTATAAAACAGAAATTGAAGAGCTCTTTGAAAGTATGTAGACCAAAAAAAAACAGGAAGAGCTAAAGGTATAGTAGAAGATTACATATTTAAAAGCTCAGCAAGCAAGAAAGAAAGAGGATCTTAAAGAAATTAATACAGTAATTAAACAATGCTGTAAAGCAATACAAGGAAAACTCAAATATATAATAAGTAGTTTACTTGAAAGATCTTCTAAATGAGTAGTTATAGACAGAATCATTAAGGATGACAACTCAGACATAGTACTAGTGAACCAGAAAGAAGAAATACTAGAAGAAGTGAAAAACTATTTTAAAAAGCAATTCTGTAAAAGAAATACCTATACTTTAGATATGCTAATTAGATAGAAAAAAGTATATAATCTACTAAAAAAAGTAGACAGCAAAATATATGACAGTTTAGAAGATAAGATCTCTGAAGAAGAATAGTTAAAGGCACTTAAAAAGCCAAAGCCTAAGTCTGTATTAGGTCTATCTGGTATAAGCTATCTACTAATAAAAAAAGCAAGTACAATAGTACAAAAAATATTTAGACATCTCACTAATTTTTGTATTAAAGAAGAAAAAATTCTGTCTAAATAGAAGCTTAGCTAACTTTATCTAATATCTAAAAAAGAGAATTGGAATTATAACTTGTTTAATACTCATCTAATTATTTTAATTAAAACTTTTTACAAAACAGTAATAAAAGTCCTAATATATAGACTAGACAAAACTCTAGTAGACTTCAATATCTTGGAAGGTTCTAATTTCACTAGGCTGCTAGATGATAACACAATAAGCTCAATTTATATAATAAACAATTTACTCGAGGATACAAGACAAAAAAACAATGAGTTATAGATTCTATTCCAAGATATATGGAAAGCATTTGACTCTATAGGCTTAGAAATATTAGAGAAAGCCTTGAAAGGAATTAAGCTTTCAAAAAACATGATTAATTTCATATTAAGCTTGTATAAGAAAAGAAGAATCAAAATGATTATAAGCTTTAAACTAATAAATGAATTTGAAGCTGAAGACAGACTGAACCAAGAAGAAATAATCTCATCTTTAGTCTGATGTATCTTTTATGACCTACTTCTTTGTATAGTAAATAGTACAAAAGATATGAGATATCAGATAGCAACAAACTAGCCAACAGATATAGCTTATAATAAAACCAAAAGACTAGTATACTAACAAGTCATGCTTGCTTATGCAGATGACACAACTTAGATAACAAGATCCAAAGATAAGCTACAGAAAATAGTAAATATCTCAAATGAGTTCTATAAGATAAATAATATTAAAATAAATAGTAAAAAGTCAGAGCTAATAGTTGTGAACGCCAAGAAAAAAAAGAAAAAAAAAGAGATACTAGCAATTAAAGTAGGAAAGAATTAGGATAAAGTCCTCATAAAAAAAGACAAAGATATAGTAAGACACTTAGAAGTTTGGATCTCAGGAAAAGGAAAGCAACATTATAGTCTAAACATTATAAGAAATAAAATAAGCAGAATATACAAAACTATAAGGTAGAAAAAAGTATCAGCAAGCTAGCTCATATACTTAAACAATAGTGTTTTGCTACCTAGTATAAAATACAGACTACAAACAATATTTATAAGCAAATCAAAATACAAAAATATATAAAAACTAATTTGGATTTTAATCAAAAACAAACTAGAGCTAGCTAAGTCAATAGCAAACTCAATTTGTAGCTATATAGGTTTTTTAGACATAAAATCAATTTGGCAAAACTAGCTCATATATCACTTTATAGAGCTTACTCTGTATTTCAACTAGCAAGGTCCTCTAGGAGTAATAACAAGACTAAGAGTCAAAAAAGGTTAACTATGAAGCAAATACTTATGCAGTTCTCTAAACAAGGACTATAAGTTTAATAAGCCAGTTTCTATATATAACCTGACTATAAAAGTATTATATAAAGTAGCTAAACTAAACATAAAGATCAATGAGATCCTAGAAGACTCTGATACTCTCAATATTAAAATAACAGAAATATTAAGCTTACTAGATATAAAAAAATTTTGTTCCTTTTTAAATCTAGACAAGATAAATTTTTTTATACTAGAATAGCTTATAAATAGTACAGAAAGTCATCTGCTAATCTAGAATCAACTAAAATATATAAGAGGTAGAAAAACAAAAAGCCATACTTTGAGCTAGTTTAAAAAACTTGAAGAAAGGATACTGAAAGAAAACAGCTCTAAAGAAGTACAAAACCTCTTTAAAGTAAAGAGTCTGAATAGAGAAGTAATAAAAACTTAACTATCAGTAATTTCTAAAGATAGATAGAAAAGAAAATATATGTTTTTTAAAAAAAGAGAATGCTTTCATATAGGAAAAATAGTAAAGAAAACAGAGAAGCTTGTAATAGTTAAGTACTAGAGACAATTAAGCTAACTAGCAGAGAACTACTTATTTGATAAATATAGCTATTGCAATATAGGAAGCACTAGTAATAATGAGTGTCTAGTTAGTATCAGATATGATGAAAGGTCTCAAGTAGTTAAAGTAAAAAAAATTAATGAAAAGGAAGCAATATTGAAAGTACTACTATCAGTACTTATTGAGGAAAAAGAATTTTGTACAAATCATAAGACAAACCAAGAAGTATCAGTAAAGATTATAGCAGATAGTCTCAAAAGTATAATTATACAAAGAGTAGTAGAGAATAAAAGAATTGAAAGAGAGCTAGTAGATGTATATAAGAAGCTAAAAGAGAAGGAGATTATTAGGTATTACATAAATGGTATACTAGCAGGAAGTAGTAGAGAGCTAGAATTAGGCAAAATAGGAGTTGATTAGTTGGTTAGAAATAGAGAAGAGATAGATAGTAGTATTAGTTTTAGTTGTGGTATAGAAAACTAGTCTTCATCAACTCGTGCAGAATTAGGAGCTATATAGGTAGCTTTGCTAACAGTATCTTGTAAGGCTCAAATACATATATTCACTAATAGCAAAGTAGCAATAAAGGCTATTGAAAAGTTTATGAGTAATAACAAGTTAAAAAGTTAGTTTAAAATGAAAAACAGAAGCTTATTGAAACAAATAAAAGATTGCTGTATAGCAAAAAGTCTAAATTTGTCATTACATAAAGTCAAAGATCATAGTAGTGACAAATAGAATGAGCAAATAGACTACTTAGCTAAAAAAGGTACTAAGAGAACTAATATACTTAAAGTATCTGAGATAATACTAGATAATATTCGAGCTATATTGAAGTAGAAAAACTAAATAATAAACTGCTCACTCAGGTTATTTATAAATATAACAACTATAATAATATATAAAATAGAATAGGCTAAACTAAGCAAGGCAGCAGATATCATAGCCTTGAACTAAGGAGATAATCCTAGCAAAGAGCCAATTTAGAAAAATACTTGGAAAGTACTTAAGAAATAATAAGAGAAAAAGTGTATCAGTCTAAAGAAAAGCAAAGACCTTATATTTCATTTTTTTTTTTTTTTGTTAATTAAGGCTACTTCCTTGGCTGATTAGATTTTATTAATTTGTAATTATGGAGTTATGACCTTATATTTCATATAAAATGCATTAATAATATTTTACTAACAAAAGATATCTACTATTTGAGAAATCCCAAACTATATAAGAGTAGAAGATACATAGTCTGCTTCAGAAAAAACAAAACTTTGTATCATCTAGCAGAATGCAAAATCTACCAAAAAAATATAAATGAACTTAGAAAAGAAAACACTATATCTAACAATTCTCAAAGTATTAACAAAGTTGGACCTATCACTTGAAGAAAATATATTAAAAAAAGCACTCTATAACAAAGACTCAGAAGAGAAGATGTATATCAGAAAAATGCATCTTAGAGGCTTCACAAATAAGAAACAATATGCAGATATATGCAAGATAGCATAGTCAAAAAGCAAGGTAAACAGAGTATTAATAAGTTTTATTAAACAATTCTGGTCTTGTTTTTATGAATGATTATAGAAGTTTAGATGTAAAGTGATAGTTGAATGAAAAAAAAAAACAACATTATAACTAATAAGAAAAAAAGAAAAAAGACAAGAAAAAAAGAAAAAGAGAATAAAGAGAATATATTTTCTACAAATAAAACAAGGGAATTAAAGAAGGAGAAAGAAACAAGAATTCTAAAAGAAGCTTCTAACAGAGTTGATAGATGGATAAGGTTTGGTAGTAAGGAAGGATAGTTAAAGTTTAAAACAAATTAGATAGTTTTGATATAAGCTGGTAGTAGCTTCTTATTGACTAAGAGCTAGAAATTTATATATACAAATTTAAACTCTTATAAGAGAAATAATTGCTGCAGCAGATCGTACTTAAGTGCTAAAAAGTAACTGAGTGAGTTCTGAATAGTTTAAGAAAAGTAGTTTGCTATAAATAGTGTAGCATTTTACTTGTAGCTTAAATTAGCTTATTCTTAATAAAATAATGAATAAGATCGTCTAAGTATAAAAAAAAAAATAATAATAATATATTAAAAATTTTAATAGAATCTATAAGTATATACTCTCTCTGTAGATCATTTTTACTAAATACTTAGCTAAAGAAAAATCTAAAAACTTAGAATCTTTTATAAGAAATATATTAGAAATACTAAACAAAAAAGAAGAAATCAAAAAAATATATATTTGGTATTAGAATAGCAAAAAAAACAAATAGATATAGAAAGAGTAACAGAAAGTGATAGCTCAAAAGCTATAACAAAATTTTTTTCTATTAAAAAACTAAGAATCTAGATTTACTTTGAGCTATAGATCAATTTGTATAATACAAATACATAAAAATAGATATAAACAATTAATCATATTATTAGTACTAATAAGACATATTATATGTTAGCTAATAGAATAGAACTATTTATAGTTATAGCTAGAAAGTTTATAGGCAAGCAAGAAGAAATACTAAGAATTTTTAAAAAAAGATGATATCACTTTTTTAGATATTATAATCTGAAACAAGAGATAAATTAAAATACAAAGATAGTATTAAAGGAGATTCTATTACAGATTTAACAAAGAAGAGACAGAAGTTAAAGTTAAAAAAGATAGCTAGTCTCAAAGCTATGTTCAAAGAAGAAGAACTTTAAAAACTAATGAAAATAATAGAAAAAATAAAAGAAAGCTATAAGCATCTAGACAAATATATTTCAAGAATTACAGAGATAAACTCTAAAGTAACTAGAAGCTAGCACAGAATTATCAAAAAGGTAATTATAGGAGAAATTCTAGATACAGTACTTGAAGAACTTGAATGAGAATTAGTATTATCAGAAGAAAAAAGAAATAGTAAAACTGAAAGCAAATATAAAGAAAAGTCAAATTTAACAAGAAAAGAAGTAATAAATAAGAAGATAAAAAAAGAAAGTTCTGAAAGACTACAGAAAGTAGAGACAAACTTAGAAGAAAATACTCTAACATCACAAGGAAATGAAAAAAAAAACAAAAAGATACTAATACAAGATCAATTTTAGAACAAGAGCTAGAATATCTAAAAGAAAACTAGTAAATAGAAACAAGATAGCTACTAAAATTTTATTAAGAGATAAGATGAGAAAAAAAGTTAAAAATTCTTAGCTCAAAGTAAATTTAAATATTCTAGCAAAAGAAATACCTTAAGATATACAAAAAACAGAGTTAGCTCTTAATAAAAAAATTGAAAATTTAGCTCTTTAAACAAAAGATATAATTCTAGAAGATATAAATAATACTCTTCTAGAAATATTGCAAATAGAAATAAATAATACAAAAGAGTATTAGAGGAGACAAATAGACTATATAATAGCAAACTATAAAAAGCCTAAAGGAAATGATCTTGAAGATAGCATATAGGCTTCTAATGAAAGTATATATGAAAATATAAAAGAATATAAAGCAAAAGTTACCTTAGTAGTATTGTTAAGTAATACAAAAGAAGAATGATTAAGTTTGTAAAAAGAACAATATATAAAAGCAAGTATATTAGTAAGATAAAAGAGTGCTTTATAAGCAGAAATACCTAGGTAATCATTAGTTTTGACTATTGTAAAGGACTAGAGATACTAAAAGATAGAATAGAAAAAAAAGAGATTGAATAGTACAAGGTGCTATTTGAAGAAGATAAACTAGAGAAGATTTATAGACTTACAACATATAGTAAACAAAACAAGATTATGAGAAAAGAAAACAGCAAGAAGTTAAGAAAGGAAAACAAATTCAAAACTTATATGAGAAGAAAAGTATAGAAGATAAGAAGAGCTAAAAATATAAATAAGAACTAGAAAATAGTAATATACTTAAAGCTATCAATAGAATCTTAGTATAGAATCTACTAGTATAAGCAAAAAGGCCTTAAGTTTTTGAGTTAGTACAATATTTTAAAAGAGTTAAATTTATAGAAATAATTAGAAAAGTATATAGAAAAACAAGAGCTAAGATAGAATTTAAACCAGAGTCCTTGAATATAGAAAAAATAGAAAGAACTTAGTATATCTTCTTTGTAGGAGACTATTTGATAAGAATTACTTCTGGTATAAGTAATTTTGAAAAGCTTAAAATACAAAACAAGTACTTAAGAAGATTAATTGACTTGTTAGAGTATACAAATAAGGTATTACTATAGAAACAAGTTAAGCAAACAGAAGCTAAATCTCTGCATATTTTTAAAAATACTAATAGAAATAGTATAAGAAATACAATAGTTTATTTTTTAAATAAAGAAGATTTACTAGATATACAATATATTACTATGATGTCAAGCTAAGGTAAACACTTTTAAAAGATATTAACTCAAAAACTAAGCAAACCTTAGAAATACAAGAAGAGATAGAAGAAGATACTCAAAAGAGAAATGAAAAAAGTTTAGGAAAAATGAAGGAAATTAAGCAAGACCTTGTAGAAGAAAGTTCAAAATATGCTCAAAGAAAACTCTAAAATATTGAAAAGTAAAAAGCATGAAAAGATTTTGTAATTAAAGAAATACAAGAAAACAATTAGAAAAGTTATGAGATTTGGAGAACAGAAGCAAGTAATGATTATGAAAGCAGTAATAGTATAGAAAAAAGAAATCATAAAGAGTCATTTAGTTATAAAAAAAAAAAAAAAAAAGAAGTCACTATACAGAAAAGAGATTAAGCTACAGTAAAGAGAAAAGTAGAAAAAAAGTTTTAAAAGACTACTCGAAAGCCTTTTAGTTTTGACTAAAAAAGAAGAAACAAAAACTAGCTCAGATAGTAGCTATTGAAATAATAGAGTTTCAAATCACTTCTAAATTAGCATATTAGTTGAATCACAAAAAGTTCAAATTTCTCAAGAAAGAAAACTTAGAAATTAGATAAGAGCAAAACAACTAGAAAACTAATCTAAAGTTAATAAAAATAGAGATTTCAGAATCCTTAAATTAGGTATATATAATATTAATAGTCTCAAAACAAGTAGTCATATTTTTAAAATGAGCAAAAGAAAAAGAGTTAGATATATTAAGTATTTGTGAAATAAATATTTCAGAGTTACAAAGCAGGTTTTTAATTCTAAAAAATAGAGACTATATAGAATTCTAGACAAGAGCAAATAAGAACAAATTAAAAGAATTAGAAGTAGAAATAGTAATTAAGAAAAATTAGAAGAATATATTAGACAAATTAATAGATTTAGTAACTATTATATTAATATATTGTTACTGTTTAAAAAATATAAGTTAGTAATTATCAATATCTATATTCTACTGAGTGATAAAGAAGAAAAGAAAAAGATCTAGTAGTTTATAATACAAAAGATTAGAGAATATGAAAGAAACAAAATATGAGTTATTATTATAAGAGACTTTAATGATATAAGATTAAAAAAGTTAGATCAAAACAAAAAAGACTCAAGTAGAAAACAATTATTTTTCTTACTAAGATAGCTAGAAAACTCAAACCTTGAAAACTTGTATAGAGAAAGCTACTTTTACAAGAAAGAGTTTATATAGTCAAACAATATATCTAGTATAAGAATTGATTATATATAGGTATCAAAAGTACTGAACTAATGTAATATAAGTTATAAAATATATCCTACAGAGCTTATTATGAGTAGTAATTATAGAATTGTAGTTACAAAGCTAGATATAGATATTACACAAAAAGTAAGATTAGTTGTAACTAACAAGTAACTTAAAAAAAAAAAAGAATTCTTAAGCTAGATAAAATATAAAATAAGAATTAGGAGAGCTACAAGACAAAGCTAGAAGAAGTGATAACAAAAGAACTAGAAATTACAGACAAATCAATAGCATTTAATAATATCTGTAAAGATAAAGACCTAGATAAGATATAGAAAATTAAATTATATAGTATTATTAAAAGTATATATGCAATGCTCCTAAGTCAAAAAGTTGTAGTCTGCAGTATTTCATCAAAAAAAAACAAATAGAAATGACAAATTTCTAAAAGACCTGAGATGTTTAGGAAAAATTTGTTATAAATATATAGAAAAGAAAAGCTTCATAATAAGTAAAGAGGAACTACAACAGACTAATTCAGAGATTGCTAAGTTTTTTTTTTTTTTTTTTTTTTTACATTGATACAAATGCTATTGGTATAACTTTTATTAGATTATTATAGTTACAAATTGTGATACATAATGTGAGAATACAACTAGCCACACGTACAATTTTAGGTTGTCTATTTTAAGTAGTCTACTCAAAGGTTCTATACTAGCTACTATACCTATAACCTCTTAGAAGATTACCTATTTAAACTCTCTGGCTCTATCTCATATTTGCAAGTATGATATTACTAAGTTAACTATAACCCCATACTACTCTACTTTAGAAGACATCTAAGCTGACATCTGTCGTATACTTTACTATTATGAGTCTAGAGTCTTATCAGATAAATCTACACTTCAACGCTCCCTAATAGATGAGTAATACGATACCCAACTATGCTATACTATATTTCAATCTAGCTTGTATATACCCTTATTCAATGTTTATACAAACCTAGTTCTAGCTGTAGCCTTCTACTAGGTTAGACTTCTGTGTCTTTCTGAATGTTTCATAGAGTAGATCCTTCTAATCTAATTAGCTACCAAGTCAAGTTGGTATTGTCATAATACCTAATATCACAGACTTACTTGCACTTTTTCTGATCTACATCTTTGTACTCAGAAATCTTCACTAGATCAAGCATTAACTAGTATAACTGTTGAAATCTATACTACTTCACCTAATTCAGAATTTCTATTATGCAGATCCTCTGCCTGTAGATCCTATCTCAATTTATTTGTGTAATGCAACTCCAATATTTCGTCACATTTCTAATGTCTGAACAATATTAGTACAATGTGATTTATAGAGTTACAACTCCAGAAACGAACAAAGTTTACTATAAGTTAGATACAGATGTCTAGGTAATTATTCAATTCTGTTGACAGTAGAATTTGAACCCTAGACCTCTTGTATAGCAGTCTGACAACCTATCTACTACACTAGATCACCATATCTAATTGCTAAGTTAAATAGCAAGTATGAACTCTAAATTGATAAGTTAGTTGAAGAAAAGTAGTTTAACAAAATAGAAACTGACTTTAAGAATTAGTAGAATATTTTAAATCTCAAAATACAACAAGAAAGAAGAAAGAAGAAAATAAGTGAAATCAATAAATATATTGATACTTGCTATAAAGTAATACAGAGTAAACTAAAATTTATACTTAATAGCTTGCTAGAAATACTATAAAAAAAGATAAAAGTTAACATAATAATAAAAACTTCATAAGACAAGAAGATCTTACTAACAGAAGAGAAAGAAGTCTTAAATGAAATAAGATCTTATTTTATAAAGCAATTTCAAAAAAAAAATATTAATGAGAATAAACTGTTAGCAAAATAAGTAAGAGCATATAGTCTAAAAAAAAAATAGATAATAAAATCTATAAAGATCTTTCAAAGAAGATAACAGAAGAGAACTAGTCTAATGCACTAAACAAAACAAAAAAATAAGTTTATATTTAGTATCTCAAAAATTAGTTACTCTCTAATTAAAAAAGCAGAACAAATAGCACAAAAGCTATTTAAACTATTAGCAAATCAGTATATTGTAAAAAGAAACATCTTTGTAAAATAAAAAGTAGAGTAGTTATATCTAATTTCAAAAGTGAGAATTAGAATTATAACTTAGCAAATATAAGGCCTATATACTACTAAAAGTATTTTAGAAAACAGTAGTAAGAATTATTATACAAAGCTAAATTTTATTCTTGTTAAATATAAAATATTAAAAGGCTCAAACTTTGTAGGTTTGTCTAAAGATAGTATATTAAACCTGATCTATATTATGAACAATTTGCTAAAAGACATAAAACAAAAAAATAGAGAGTTATAGATTCTCTTTTAGAATATAAAAAAAGCTTTCAATTTAGTAAGTCTAATGATAATAGAAAAAATACTAAAAAAATTAAAATACCTGATCTGACAACAAAGTTTATTCTAAATTTGTTTTTTATGTTATTAAGGCGGCTTACATTGCCGAAGGAATTTTATTAGAATTGCATACGAGATATACATTGATAGTCCCTACTGTTTG